>JAAOAS010000149.1:0-129934 GCA_013396035.1 Fusarium pseudocircinatum
CCCCCCCCCCCCCATCCGGGCTCTCAGCCGTCGCTTGGCCGGTCCCTTGAATCGTTTCTTACGCTGGAACCCTGCCCGGACATTTTGAATTTGGAAAGGATAGGTATTGTTCGTCGGTTGTGATTCTCGAGACTGCCCGTGCGGGTCCGACCCGAGCTACGGGCTTAGACTACGGCTATGGCTGCGGATAGGGACGGACGGGGTTTGGGACTGGGGAATCAATTCCATTACATGAGACTTATTACAGCGCGAGTCTTGAGGATTTGGGACAAGATTGATTGGGGGAGACGCCGAGCGTTAAGTGGCGATACATCGTGAGAGATGACTCGTGGCGGGATCACTGAGAATTCCTGAATCACAAGCAACCCTCTATCCGTACAGTGCTACGTGTTGACTCTCCAAGGGATAAGCGGGTGAATTGCTTGAAAGGATTGAGATTGACGGGCGGTTTGAGGTGAAAGCATTCAGGTCACATCAGAGTGCATAACGTTGTTCTGTTATTCAGGGGTTACAGTTGGCTACCTACCTGCTTGGCGATCAAATAACATTACGGCACCCCCAGCCAAAAGCCATCAACCCCGCTTGGAGGCACACAAACGCGCAGCTTAAGATCTCATAGAAGCATTTGCCTCGTGGAATGTGCGTTATCTATTGGGGTCTATACAACTAGTTGCACAGCGCTTGTTGGGGGTGACTGATGAGAGGCCTCAGTTGTCGTTTGACTCTGGTGAAATATTATCCAATTTCCCCTCCAGAGATACTCGTGCAAGGAAGTAAGTCAACCAGGAAATACATTGTGCTTAATCTGAGCACAAAGCCGAGTTGCTTTCTCTCAAAGGCTTGTTCCATATCAGTAGAATGGATGTAAGCCATTATTCGGCCAACCAAGTAAAGAAGACCATCCAGCCATCATTTCTCGAGGTGCTTCCAATGACGGCATTCAGCCGAACGAGAGCGCTTCATTCGATGGCATATCACCTTTCCAACAGCTTTCAGCTCCCCCCTCTCAAGCCAAAGCCTGAGCGAATGGGACATTCTCACTTGGATGTCAATCACCAACCGTCCCCATTCACTTAGTTCAACCCCGAAGCCAAGCCATTGTAAATAATCGACCGATAGTTCCCCATCCAGAACCTCCATCTAAGAGCATCAGCGGCCAAGCCGTGGTCTGTGTCCCACCAAAACAACTCCCCCTTGGTTGGCCCTTGCTTCTCTTTTCCCGGCGGCATGGGCGTTGGGACTTGGGCATCCGGGGAGGGAATAACACCACATCGGCGCTGACAAACAGCAAGATGCCTGCTGTAAGCCACTCGCAAGCCCCGATGGCTGTGTACCTAGCTTCGCGAACGGTAGATACCCCCTCGTCAGCGACTTGATGACTGTCGCCAAACTTAAAGGGAAATTGAATAAGTCTATTCGCTGGGATGATTGGACGAGCCTGTTTTTGCCTCAGGACTGAGGACTCTGTTGTGCGGATCATGGGTTCAACTTCAATATGGTACTGCTGTTGGCCCATACCAGCCGCTCTTGGCTTGGCTATCATTCGCTTCGCTTGACAGCAAGACAGGGTCGTGCGTTTGCGTTGCGGTGTGCCAGTTGATGCGGAGAAGATACCCGTAGATACGGGGTAAAGTGTCTTATCAGCTCACATTCAACGCCGTCCCATGCAAAACAAGCCTCTTGATGCATGTGTCACGGCTAATTTTGCAGCACCAGGTCGAGCCGCCAGACTCTCAAAACTTGTCTCCCAGCTGGTCCGACTTCTTGGAACGGAACATCCTGTCTTTTCCGTCGGGATCCAACCCCGGCCCGAGATCCTGTACCGACTGACCAGTAGGGGTACTCGTCAGCTGTATGAGCACTTAAAGTCTAAAAATCAGTGATTCCGTGAGTGAGTGAGTGAGGGATAGGTAGACTAATAAAATGACTTCCAACAGACAGTGCAGCAAACCTTCCTCTTCGGGGGAGACCATTGTGTTGCGGCAATGTTGTTCCGTAAAGAAAGGCACCTTAGCAAGGCCATTTCACATGCAGAGTTCCGTAATTCATTGCACTGAGCCGTTCTCATGTCTCTTTGTATTGAAATGTAGATCCTTTGTACATACGGAGTACTTGTGCCCCTGTGCGAAACGGTACCATGAGCATCATGTACGGCTGAGTGTTTTCTGAGACACCTTGATAGGATATGTAGAGGCCGGCAGAACAACTGCATCTTTCACAGTAGACCGAGATTCCGATGGCTTGCTGGATTGAGATATGCTATCAACATTAGGCTACACTAGCTCATCCCGCGTTTCTCACCCAATATTGGCGCATGTTTTCCCCACAAACATGCAGTTCCCAGTCAACATACATGCACCTAATCAGAACTCATGGGTAACGCAGGGTATCGGATCGTCCGTGGCCCGCCGGATCAATCCGTGCGACTATGTATGTACATATGTACGTACGAGGTACGTCGTGAAACCCACGACTATCGCTATCCCTTCGTAGCCCTTCTAGCCCTTGCACCAGTTAAGAAGAGGCATGACATCTTTGCCCGTCCAGCCGTCCCTCCCAAATGCAGTCAAGTGCACGATCACATAGTGAAAGGAGAGCGACACCTTGAGTTGTTTGTGATGGGACACGGATCGTCACGGGCTCGGAGGTCAAACAGCTATGTATGAGCCAAGTCCCCGATCATTGGAGGTGGTAACTGGTGGCCACACCACACGTTGCCAAGCCTAGCGATGCGGCTTGCCAAACGTGGGCGCTGTGTGAGACAAACACGCTCGTATCTCATTGCCAATCCCGTCCGACCGTAGCACATACAGCAGAAATGCATGTCAAGTGAGACAACATGTCTCCAAATTGTTCAAATTGTTCAAATTGTGAATTCGGTTATCTGCGTGCCGTGTTCAAGAATCTCCTTGATAGTACAATTTGTCATCTCAAGGGACACGAGGAAAAGGAAAATGTTATGCAAGAAAGGCTCGTACTGCCATACCAGATATTGCCGCCCCAGCTTATGTAAAATCGACTCCTCTGGTGTGAACCATTGCGGCAGCCATTAAGTATGGCCCTATATTCGTAGCAAACACATATGCAAAAGAATGTTCCCACCCGAATATTGTATCGTCTCAAACAGGAAGAAGACAAGGGGAAAAGAAAGGAGCGCGCCCGTTCGGATCAGGCGATGCCACTACTACAGCTCTGCAGCATTAACTGACCACTCACTCCAACCTCTCTCCTCGCCGGGAAGCTTGATGCTCTCCCATTCACCTCTGGTAACGCTTTTCCACTCATCAACAGGCAGCCAGCCGATTCGGGCGCGGTCGCCAAAGCCGCCAACCCAGTAGATCTTGGTTACGACCAGACGCGCCCAAGCGCTCTCGTGGATCACATTGCCAGGCAGCCAGTACTTGGCGTCCTGGTGCTTGCGTGTGAAGCATGCCGCAAGTTTCAGTGCTGATACCGGTGTGGTCTCGATGGGCTCAAGATACCCAAAGAGGGCAAAACGTGGCAAGTTGGCCGCAGAGTAAGGGACAGTGTCCGGCACGGAGAGCGACTCCTCCAAACGGCTGTTGTAATCGTGACTGGAGAGGAAGGGGATATATGCTGAGAGTCGTGATAGAAGGGAGATACGCTTAGCGGGCGGATAGGGTGGGACCCAGTTCATGGAGAGGGTAAGGTTTGATCCAGCCCGAACGTTTCTAAACGTGGTTGCGATCTTGATCTCGAGAATGGTAGGGTTACCTTCATCCTCACAGTCCGCCACATAATCCATCATTCCGATAGGAACGCCCTCAAGTCCATTACTGTCGGACTCGAGTTCTATATTAGATCGTCCGGAAGGGAAGACGGTCGAAAGTGTCGCAAGCTTGGTAAGAGCAAGGATGCGGCGCGCCATGACAACGGACTCGTGGACCGTTGGGATCTTATGAGGAGCATTTGGATCGGCGTTATCGTTGTCGCCAAAGATATTGGACGCCGGTGTGAAAGCCTGCGCCGTGGCAGCAAAGCCTGCTATGGCATGCGAGAACTTCATGACGTCGTTCTTGATCGTATCGCGTAGGCAGAGTCGATGCCACCGAAAGGCTGATGACAAGGTTGGCCTATGATGCGCTGGACACTGTTAACCAAGATTGAGAACACACGGGCAGGAAGAAGGTGACGAAGGTAAGCCAGGCGAGGGGGTGGGAAATCCGATGGCTTTTGGCTTTGGATTCTGCTGGCGCGTGAGGAATTTGCTAGTGAATAATGGCGGAAGTTGGCCGCGCTAAGCTGAGGGGAACTGATCCCATGATGGATGATGTTACTCCCGCCAAGGCTCATGTCAGTAGATTGATAAGATTAGATCCTTGCACGTCATCGGCTGAAACCGGCTGGCGACCGTTCAACTGTCAAAACCGACCCACAACATTTTGATGTTGCAAGAAGGCTGATGAGGAGTTGTTGATTGAATGTCTTGATATGGAACTACAATATTATGCCAGTATTGTGCGAGCCAACCGGCTGTGGAAGGCGTATATTTCGCTTTTATACTGCTAATGAGAGTCCAAAAGAGACAAGCAACTTATGGCCTCTGATGGCCTGACTCGAACGGCGAGCCCTAGGCAGGTGAGTTTAGTATGACTTAGTAGGATTTCGAACCCGTAGCTCGTCTTGGCACTCTGGATCAAGTTGGTAAGTTTTCTTGCTACCTGTGGGGAGTCTTTTCAGAGATCTCCTTCGTCTAAACTTGGTTGTGAGCAAGGAAGGTATTCAAGCAACATTCCAGTCGATGAGCTGTTATTGCTCGTAAATTACTTTAAGGTTCATGATGTATCTTGGTCAAAGCTCATCTGTCGTTGAATATTGTGTGAAGTCATGGCCACAGTACAGTTACAACTTATTTGTCACCTTCGAGACAGCTTTGCGACTTGGCAAACCACGCCGGACTGACGATTCACGAGCTACAGGAACGGGCTGGGCTCGGCCCAATGAGCCTAAGGTACTCTGAACTAGAAGCAGATCCTTTTGATCTATTTGACGATTATGTTGGGGTGCAAGTTGAAGTAAAAATCATAAACCCCCCACAACATAGACAGTTGAATGTATTCTGGAGCATGAAGCTTAACAAGACAATATCTAAGAACCAGCAATTCCTTTCTAGATTTCATGTAGCTTACTAAATAAGTAGTGCATATCGTCTTGAATATAATGCTCAGGGGTGAGTTGAAGTACAAAATTCATCATCAGCTCAGCTGTATATCTGCCCTCAACCTCCCAATAGGGTTCAGATATAGTAGTTATAAATTATAACAGCCGCATACAAATCGAGGTCAACTCCTTTTCCTTTTTGTCCAGATGACCTGGCTACTACCATTGGGTATGACCGACTTAAGACAAAGTACTTAGCTAAGTAGGTTGGAAGTGCTTGAATAAAATTTCAATCGACCAAAATCTCAATCGCCAGACTCCATGTTCATCTTAAGTTTGGTTGATGACAGGTAACCAGGTTAAAACAGGTCATTGTAAGCCCCTTGGATCAATAGTTTCAAATCATCCAATTTGACTGATGCCGACCTCGAAAGGTTTCTCAACACAAAGTCGAAAGCCAGTCGACAAAATGGAAACCAGATCCTGGCAAAAGGTAAAGTTTAGCAAATTTCATGATAGCTGGTATTCATGTACCGGAAAACTGTCTTCAGGGCCGTGTATCGTCAAGTATTTAGACCTGGTTTTCTTTTCCCCCTTCTCCAAGGATGAGCTTGGCTCACGTAACGTGCTCATATGTAGTCAAGTCGGTGTATTTGTTGCTCTCGTCTATTGTTTGCTTTATACAACTCCTTGCTGGCCAGAATATTAGGCTTGAAGCTGCTGAAGGCAAGTTATTGAGACACGATGTCTTTTTCATATGATTCTTCGCTCTAGCTTTCTGAGATGCACAGATTTTTTCCAGGCAGGCAGGCAGGGGAGACACTTCTTTGGAGACTGCTCAATCATAATCATCTGGCGAAGTTTTATAGACCTCTGGCTTGATGTTTAGACAAATCAGAGTCTTCTTCTCGTCCTAGTCCATTTCCTATATTTTGAACATTCTAGAATGTTAGCGGCATGAGGGCCATTGATACAGATCCAGCTGATAACAACCACCGTTAACATTACCTATTTCGGAATTTTTTACTGATTTGGTGGTACACACTTCGAATCAACGACTGCCTTACCTAGCTCTCGAACTCGGGTGACCTTTCAGTGCGAAATAAGAATGAAGCCGAGCCCACGGCGCGACAATCACATCCGTATCAGCCTCGGTTTATAACTAATGAGACGAAGTTTAAGAAAATAATGGGGTTTATCCAAGAAGCCACCGGCGTAGTACGATACCCTAGCCACATATTACAGCAGTTCAACAATTACTATGTGAGCGTGTACGTGTACGTGTGAAAGGGTCAAGGTCATATGTGAGCTAGGTCGTCACCTTCGTCTTACCCTAAGGTTGGTGCTCAACTTATAGTTGAGAAAAACGATCCGCCTTGTGGTTAGGGCATAAGGTACGTGCTTCAAAATGGGAGACTTTCAAAAAATTAAGATTGCGTGCCTTGCTCAAGCGACAGCACGTCAGCCGAATGAAGATCATTCCATTTGATGGGCGGCCGTTTAGGCAGGGCCCAGGCATGTACGTCTTGGTTGCAGTAGCAACCATCCCTAGGTACATTTGAAGGGATAGCCAATAGCGTTTCAAGTGGGGTCCTGCCCGATCACAGTGCTTGTAAGTTGTTGATCGATCTTCATCGAGCATCCAACTTCTTGCCATTCGGACCTGTCCTCTCCAATTTCTTTCCCTTATTCGGGCTCAGCTTCCATTTGACTTTAAATTCCATCAAGCTCCATCACCATCAGTAATTTCGCTCTTAAAGCATCTATACAAGTCTTCTTCTTTCTCGGACTTCACTTCCACTGACATTTCAGTGTTGATTGTTATTCTTATCTCTTCCCCACTCGCCGCCTGTCCATGCCCAAGCTAAACAAAACAGAGTCCACCCGCTAGTCTGCCCCTCGACTCCAACTCCAGCTCACATCGCGACAACTAAACATCCCCACCATACATATACTGCAGTACCGAACCTTCTTCTTCTTCAACATTCACACGCTCAATTAAGCAGACATCTCTGGAAGAAGACAAGCAGCTATGGCTAGCTTCATGTCCAGTTTCTTTCCCGGAGGGAAAGAAAAGAACCCGGCCAGCGAAAATGGCAGTTCGCGACCTGTTACGCCATCCACCAGGGTGGACAACTTCCTCAACCCCGCGAGCACACCTCAAGGCAGCCCGAGCAAGAAGACCAACCCTCCTGGCTCACACGACCTCCCGTCTGCATTCGAAAGTGCCTTAACACTCAATCCTCCTGTCATAGAGCCACCCCTCAAGCTGGGCCGCCCTCAAAGCGTTGTAACCCCGCTATCACCTGGCAAGACCAAGATTCAGCCCCTCGACGAGTCCAACGTCAATGTCGATGAAAGCGTCGTCCACAAGACACGGCCTGCAAGCCCTCAAAAGAAACAAGGCCAGGAAAACACACCTCCTACTTCTCGATTGGCTGGCACCGATTCTCCCCACCAACATAGCCATGCTGCTGTCACTCGTCAACAACACTATGAGCACAGAGAGCGACCGAACACACCTGCGACGAAGAAATTCAACACCGCTCGAGGCCTGACACCCGAAGAGCGCGAGATTCTTCAGAAGCCCAACGTTAAGCGACTCGTCAATGTTACTCAGCTTTGTAGGCATCCCCCAAACCCGTTGATCATGAAGGGCATCTTATTGATTGGTCTCTAATAATTTGTTAGACTTTCTTGACTATTACTTCGACCTCCTTACCTATGTTGGTTCAAGACAAAATCGACTGGCAGCCTTCAAGAACGAATACCCTCCGCCTCCAGAGACTGATGAACAGACACACAACCAAATGTGGACCAAGTACACAGGACGAGAACGCGCCAACTTGCGCAAACGTCGAGTTCGACTTCGACATGGTGACTTCCAGATTTTGACACAAGTTGGTCAAGGTGGGTATGGCCAGGTTTTCTTAGCTCAAAAGAAAGACACCCGTGAGGTCTGTGCCCTCAAAGTCATGAGTAAGAAGTTACTGTTCAAACTTGACGAAGTTCGCCATGTTTTGACGGAGAGAGATATTCTGACCACCGCCCAAAGCGAGTGGCTCGTTAGGCTCCTTTACTCTTTCCAGGATGAAAAGAGTATTTATCTGGCCATGGAATATGTGCCTGGCGGCGACTTCCGCACCCTGCTTAACAACACCGGTGTGTTATCCAACCGCCATGCCCGATTCTATATCGCCGAGATGTTCTGTTCCGTTGACGCCCTGCACCAACTCGGTTACATCCATCGAGATCTCAAGCCAGAGAACTTCCTTGTCGATTCTACAGGACACATCAAGTTGACCGACTTCGGTCTTGCTGCAGGTGTGCTCGCCCCGTCCAAGATCGAGTCAATGCGTATCAAGTTGGAAAAAGCATCCGAAAGTGCAGTTCCCTTCGGCAAGCCCATGGATCAGCGAACTGTGGCTGAACGACGAGAGAGCTACCGGACAATGCGCGAGAATGATGTCAACTATGCCAAATCCATTGTGGGATCGCCTGACTACATGGCCCCAGAGGTCCTTAGAGGGGAGGAATATGACTTCACAGTGGATTATTGGAGTCTGGGCTGCATGCTATTCGAGGCACTCACTGGATTTCCTCCTTTCGCGGGCGCCACCCCGGATGAGACGTGGCGTAACCTGAAGCACTGGAAGGAGGTGCTGAAGAGACCTGTGTGGGAGGACCCCAACTACTTCCTGAGCAACAGAACTTGGAATTTCATCTGCACGTGAGTAAACTGCACGCTCTTGATGTCTTGTCGTGGCGAACTGAAGCTGACTTATCATCCCTTAGATGCATCAACTCTCGCACAAGACGGTTCTCGAATATCAAAGATATCTATGCTCACCACTACTTTGCTGAAGTTGAATGGGATGTTTTGCGACAAACTCGTGCGCCCTTTGTACCAGAGCTGGACTCGGAAACTGATGCGGGCTATTTCGATGATTTCACCAATGAGGCTGATATGGCCAAGTACAAGGAGGTTCATGACAAACAACAAGCTCTCGAGACAATGGCTGAGCGTGAAGACCAAATGAGCAAGAGTCTCTTCGTTGGATTCACATTCAGACATCGCAAACCCGCAACGGAAGAAGGCGGGAGCCCCAGAAAGCGCATTCCCACTGATGAGACGTTTGGGACGATGTTCTAGGACGAGCCCCAGACTCCTCAGAGCGTGGTTGGCTGGCGAGGTTTTGTCAGCAGGGGAACAGCCCTCTTCTGATGTGATAGGAGCGGGTTGCCCCAGGCCCTTAATTCCGGGTCTCAGGGTGTGACATGCATACCATTATGGGGATTCTTGATGTCTTTGTTGGTACTTGACCCCCTGGTACTTTTCTTCTTCGATGTTGCTGTATTACCACTTCTGATACTGTATTCGACACTGCAAGTTCTGCAGCTCTGTTTTCGTGTTTTCATTTTCGGCAGGCAGGAGTTCTATACGGACCAGGTTTTTGTGTACACGGTCTGCTGGTATGAAGCTGCGAGTTGTCAGGCAGCCCAGCCTACGATAGTTGAGGTTATGTATGTATGTTTTGAGAATAGTTTCCCTCCTGGCTTTGGCAGGTATGAAGCCAGGGGATCCCGAAGATAGAAATGGCAATACCTTCGTATTGGCTCTGCGAATCAACGAGCAACCAATTTTGACTCGACAAGACCGTTTTGTGAGAGCATGTTCGCCTTTATGTTAACTACATATACCAACCAACCTTACATGACACTGCCCACTTCAGTATCTACTGACGCGGGAATCGAAATCACAAAGATATGCATGCAGTTGAGACTCGAGACGCTCGATCTGTTTTCTCGTGGAACTGGTCCCAAGCATTCTCAAACCTATTCGGCATTGATTTAGCTTACGAGGGCAAGCAAGGAAGAAAGGATTTGTGAGAGAATGAACAGGAAGTATATAATAGACTTAAGTGGTATCATCAAACCTCTTTCAGAGGGTGTGTTGCGAAATCCTGTCCCGTCCATCAAATTTGCACCATCAGAAACCCTCCCATTCGCTTGTTTCCAGGCCATCTATAAAAAATAATAAAAATTGGAAACCCTCGGCCAATCGTCAGATCTATAAGGAGACGTTTGGATGTCGTGACAACTGCGCCATTTCTCGACAACATGCAGATTTTGGCATGTGCATGATTACCCAGTAATAACCACATATCAAAGGCCATCCCCTACCATATAACTCCAGCAACATCGGCAGCGGTACAATCCGCCGCAAGTTAATCCAAGCAAGGTATCAATCCGTCATATGATCAAGTCTCATAGAAAACGCCACCATTTAAAACGCCCTGAAATCATGCCCCATTTCGTCCAAGTGTATCGTTCGCAAAATTTGTACCGTCGTTCAAGGCGAAGTTTCCAAAATCTCCATCATTATCATCAAAGCTATTTGAATCTGTGTTGTTGCGATCACAGACTCATCGTCAGCCATTCCCATTCTTGAGGACCGGCAGAGCTACCAATCAACGAGCTCGTTTGCCCACCAGACATGCTGATCATGCCGGTAGCCGACCCTAGCGTACTGGGTCGCTGGTTCAAGTTGAAGCTGCTGGCGGACATGCCACCAGGCAAGCTCGAGAGTCCAGCTGAGGAGCCAAAGGGACGCGGGCCGTCAATAGAGCTAGTTGAATCGGGACTGTCGATATCCATCGACACTGGCACATCTCCTCCAATGCTCTTGCTGTGGCGGCGTTGCCGTTTTGAGGAAGCAGTAGCGGGACGCTGCATCGACATTGATGAGGCACCAGGTCCAGGGCTAGTCTTTGGGGGCGCAGCCGCGATGGGGACAACCCCTTTACCACCCACAGCGCCGGAAGAGGGTCCTGGACCAGCAAAATGGCTGTTTGGAGTGCTTCCAGCGGTGTTGGCACCCGATGTAGTACCACTTACTGGGCTATCGATATCCTTACTGCTAACGGGTTGACTAGCAGCAGGTGGTGTCGTTACTTTGGGCGTCGGGTTGCTGCTGTTTGGTTTGGTGCTATTTGCTGTCGCAGTGGACATCGACAAGGTCGAGTTTTTGCGAGAGTTCAGGGCACTCGCCGTCTTCTTAGACCTCGTGCTGCTCCCTCCAACAGGTACATTGGTCCCGGAACCACGGTTTCGCTTCTTGATCACGTCCGTCTTCAAACTCAACGGCCTCACCACGCCGTGCAACTTCAGGAAAAGACCACAGGCGTTACACAGTGGCTGACCTTCAGGGTTTCGCCTCCATAAAGGCGTTGTCTGGGTGAAACAGTTCGTACACGTGGTCGGAGCATTTCCGTCGTTCCCGTTACCGGCAGCTGACTGCAAGTTGGTGGTTGAGCCCTGCTTTGACATGGGAGGCGAAGATGGTCTGCTTGGAGCCACAGATGAGAATCCTGACATGGTCCCGTTTCCATCACCAGTAGGAGAGCTTTGCATCGACTGTGCAAGCTGCTCAAAACCATTCTGCTGTCCGCCAAAGTGAACTGGCGTAGATGCATTTCGCGGTAATTTAGGATGCTGTCTTCTTAGGTTTCCTCCTCTGAAAGACTGCGACTGTGATCGCTCAAGGCCGTTCGATTCCCAGTCTCCATTATTGTCGACAAAATCAGTTGTTGTTCCTCCAATCATCACCTGCTTGCGAGTAGGTCCGCCGGGGAAACGAGCTGCTTGGGTGCTGAACTGGCCTGGCAGGCTGGCATCCCAGCCCATCGCTCCCGACTCATCAAGTGATGAAGACATATCCTTTTGCATTGAAACATTACGATCAGCAAATGCGTTGTTGTCCTCATCATCGGAGTCGGCTCCAAAAGAAAACATGTTATCTTGCGGCATCTGAATCGTTGGTGAAGTGACAGCTTGTTCGTTCTGGAACACCTGAGAAGGGTCGATATGCCCAAATGAGCTGGGGGCAGTGCTATATGCTGACATTGACTCCGATGCAGTGCCTGGAGCAGAGAACATAGTGCTGCCGCTGTTGCCGTTCGAGCCACCATACATGAACTGCTGGCTAAGCATACTGCCAATGCTCTGCTGAAAACCCTGTGGACGCTGCGCTCGCGCATCTTGGGATCCAAAATAGAACCCTTCCTGCTCAGGCACAGGATGAGGAGTCGAGACATTCGAGGGGTAGGCAGACGCTGGTGGCGAATAAAAGTCGCTATTATTGTTGTTGTTGTTGCTCATAGATGCTGAAGGGACAGATGAATTGTGGTACATGCCAGAAAAGGGACCATGGGGTATCATAGGTGATGTCGAAGGAGAAAATGAGAAGTTCTGCTGGAAATTTCCGTTGTTGACCATGGAGTCATTTTCCATAAAAGTATCGAGGTTGAAGGGAACATTGCTGCCGTTAGACTGCTGAGGGATGCCGGCCTGGTTGGGCTGGTCTAGGGAATAGTCATGCAACTCTGAATCAAGATCTAGGTCATTCTGCGCGGTAGTGCTGTTGACAGCTGGGACTTGGGGGGAGAAATTAGCAGGCCGCTTTCGAGTCTGGTTGTGTAGGTTAGCAGTTGAGCGCGAAATAAGCGTGCTATCACATGTAAAATAAAGAAAGTAACAACAAATTTGGAGGTTTGCGACGGACGAATGGCAATATGCGCTGCTGGTCACACAAAGAGGAGGGGCAATGAGAGTTACTCACCCTGCGATCATCGATGCTCGTTTTTCGAAGATGTCGGTTCACATAGTTGAATTCGCTACCCTGAGTAGCCTGGTGAGCTGGCTGGACGGGGACCGACTGTGGGACAAAATTCTGGAGAGATGGTTCCTTGCGGGATTTGATTGGGATGGCCGACGCCATTGAGCTGCCCGACCTATCGTCAACCATTTTATCGCCTTCAGGAGACGCAAAGTTGATAGGCGAGCCAGAATTGTCAGAAAAAATGAAGTCGTCAAGATTCATGGCATCAGGTTGAGCCAAATTGTTTTCAGAAGACTTTCTCAGCTGGGCAATGCCGCTGGGAGAGCTTTGCATCATTGGGCGTCCAAGCCTGAAAGCCCTTGTTAGCACGTCATGGACCAAATGTAAGAACGCGATTCGAAGCACAAATGACGTTGTAGGAATAAAAGGTGATTTACATACCGGCTGTTGGCGTCCATGTTCTTTTTTCTTCGAGCATCCGCCTCGTCTTGCCTCTGCTGCTGCTCTTCCTTGTGCCTGCGTATGTTGAGAGCCATCATACGCCAAGTCAAATTCTCCATGCGGTGCTGGCTAGGGAGCTGATGCTTAGTCCTCGCAAAGAATTTCCAGACCTGAGTCGCAAGCGGATCATCCTGCTGCATTCTGTCGATACTGCGATCGGAGTCGGCCAAGCCATTCTGGAGAAATGGGAAAAGGGCGCTGCCGCCCAGTCCCTGTCGGGCAAGGGAATATGTGGTGGCCATATCGGTCTTGTGCTCCTTGAAGCTGGCCGAAGCGTCACGAGAGTTTGGGATGCGGTTCGAGTTGCCGCTGCGCTGAGTGGGAGCGTTGTGAATAGCAGCGCCAGGCCATGCACTGGGCCTTCTTGGAAAACGAAAGTCGTGCTCTGTTATTGTTGGGTTCATTGTTAGAACAGGACTTGAGGTAGCGATTGAGACAGATGTGCTCATGGAGGAAATATTGGCCGGCTTGTGGTGGAGCGAGGGTTGGACGGGCTATGAAAGAGAGAAGAGAGTATGAGTGAGGGTGAGCGAGAGGCTGAGGTGACGAAGAGAAGGGCCCCCCACGTAGTGGCTTTAGTAGGAGGGTGTGAGAAGGTTCGGGTGTGGGTTGCACTGCTGCAGCTGCTTGCAGCCCAGATGCCGCTCAATAATTTACAGCGAGCATGTATGGGTGGATGGCACTGTAAGTTACAGAACCTAGCTGCAGCTGCAGCTGTAGCTATAGCTGAGAGCGGTAGGGCCCTGAGCAGAAATCCAACCTCGCTGAGATCAGGGCAACCAACTCACCACACCCAAAAGCGGCCACCTCAGACCGACTGGGATGCACCAGGTTCCGGGCGGGGTAGGGTGCTTGTTTTTGGGGGATGTTCCGGGGGCTTCAGTGGGCACCCGGCGTCAGTGAGGAGCGGGTGAGCGGGCGCTGTCCACCGGAGGAGAAAGCCCAGAGCGATTGAAGGGGTCGGGTGTTGGTGTCTGGTGTAGGTGCAGAGGGACGATCGAAGATGAGAACGTACGTACGTTACCTAGGTACAGTAGGCACCTTCGAGTTGATGATGTATGTACTCCGCACTATAAGTGCTGATGCCGGTAAGGATATACTTGTATCGTCGAATGAAAAGGACCTTGACTGGTGGAAGGATGAGACGACGAGAAAGCCAAAAACTTGGATGTAGAGGGGGAGGGGGGGAAGGGATGCGGAGGGTTTTGAGGGTTGAGTTGAGTTTAGGTTCGTCGAGTCGAGTCGAGTCGAGTCAAATAGGATCTTGAGGTTTACAAAAGGGTAATATTCATCGAACCGACGGAGAGAAAGAAGACAGAAGGAACAGACATGACTGGCTCGTTTATTTCCGTACAGAGGGTAATCAATCGTTAGTGCCCCACGTTACTACTGCCAGTCTCAGCAGAGAGCGCATCCATCGCACATCGACCCCCGACCAGAAAGAATCCAGAATTAGACTAGACGAGGACGAGGACGAGGACGAGGATGAGGATGACGGGTATTCGCCAAGCCCTTCATCGTCTCGACAGGTACTGTACCCATCACAGCGGATCCCGCCACAGCACTTAGGCCCGAATCGACAAAGATGAGTCTGCTACTTGGCTACTGCGACGGCTGAACTCGATGCGCTTGGAAGAGTCACTCACTGAGAGGGTCAAGGGAAGGAAAGCCGCAATCGCATTAGGCCCAATCCAATCGATTCAAGTTTACAAACCCGCCCACCTGTGGGTACCTAAGGTACATACATACCTACACTAACGCGCTGCCGATTCCTATAACCGGACCTCCACGTCCCATCCAAAGGATACCTTACATGTGGCTGGCCCATCGATCAACTACAGAGTCCAGGGAGCCATGGCCGCCGATTGTTGACGACTGCTTCAGATTTCAAGGGTCCAGGCCCATTTTCTACATGTACGTATGCCACGGAAAGTGGTCGCGGGAACGCCACATGCAGCAGGGACGAGCATTCAGGACTTTGCTTTTGTCCAAACCCCCCAGGCAATGACATTGTGTGTATGTAAGTCATTCATTGTGCCAACTGTCGACGTCTTGGCTGAATACCTCGAAAGGCCATATTATGCTTTCTTGGAGGGAATTATTTGGGATTTCTAGACGCTTATCAAACTCATCTCATCTTTCTTATTTATCAATTAATGGCAATTCCTGTTGCACCTACTCCGCACTTTTGCCGTGATCCTGAAATTCTGTCGCCGCGAGCTCGGCGGGACTTCCTTCTTTGTTTTTCCCCCATACCTCAACCTCCTCCGAGTGCGGATGCGTCTCGCAGCTAGAGGGAATAGTGCCTTCCAAAACACCAAGGCTAAGGCAGGTTCCAACGCTTGGAGAGGAAGCTACCTAGCTCTTTTGTCTTGCCTCGATTCTATTTGTTATTTCTTGTGAAATAAGACGAGAAAGAGAGAATCATCTCACGAGACTCTCAAGTTTAGCCACCAACAACTCAGCATGGATGATCACCAGCTCTACTATACATACAGTATAGCTGACGAACCCCGGAACCATGAGTGGACAACGATCATTCTTGCTCGGGCAAACACCGCCAACTTTTAGGACCCACGATGTTGGGCTTGTCCAGGGCGTCAAGAATCGAGAAGCTTGTTCTTCAGCCGTGTCAATGGTCAAGGGGCGCTAGGCACGTCCGACCCAATGGGCCTTGAATTTTCAAGATCCAAATACTGATCTGCTCTGCTCTACTCCGTACTGGCTGTACCAAATAACACCCAGCCAAGCGGATAGACTATCGACCAAGGCGCGATCTATACTTTGGTGTCGTTCTGCAATGTACATGGCATGTGCCTGCTCGAAGTTCCGTTAACCGCCTCAAGCACACAACCCGGCCGTTCTCGCAAGCATGGGAGCCTACGCTTGCCTGAATCCGTACTGGTCCGAGTCGACCCTCAACGGCCGGATATCGCTTGTCTACATGTATTTACTCTTCTTGACCAAAACACCAGACTGAAAGCCGAGTCATGACGCCCGTTTCTAAGCTGTGTTTCGACATTACCTGCTATGAATTGGGCCTGCTTCATGTTGATTTTAGATATCACTACATGGAAGTCACCACGATTTCGAGCCATCATATAGCATCGCGTCTGTCACTTGAGACGTAAAATGCAAGTTGAAACATATCTGGTACCGAGGCATCTGTGCGACTTCGGACGATGGCTCAGTGGAGTTTGAACATTGCCAGATTTGTCCATACTGGCGATCGCGTCTGTGGCAATTTGCCGCACCGCTCTCTGCATCTCATTCCTTCATTGAGGCAACTTCAGAAATGGATATTGAACATCGGGGAATGAGAGAGCTTGAAAGTTGAATGTATTTGGAACGCTTCATCAAGACAGACCCACGACCGTGCGTGAGCTTGGGCTAGGGGTCGCCCTGGCAGATTTAGATGGTGGAGCCATAATACCAGCCGCCACATACATACAATTCAGCCCAGCAAGAGGATTTTCAGGGTACCTGGTCGCTGGTTGCTCGATACAAACCAAGTTTATGGGCCTGTACATCCGTCACAGCGAAACAAATTAAAACTCTGGGCTGTCACCTCGGCTTCTGGAGATATACCTTCATAAGTGAGGAAAGGATGAACCGCAAGACGTTAATATCCCGTGGTGGCTGCCAACTAAAAAGACAAGACCAGAGGCTCTTCAGTAACACATGCCGTCGGTGTGCCTATCCAGACGCTCATTGGACGAGGTGGTTCGTCGCAATTGCGGCTCCGAACCACCTATTTGAGACTTCATTCTGGAAACATGGGCACCGAGCAACACACGAACGAGTAGATTTGGGGAATACGGAGCTGGGGGAATGGGGAATTGGAGCACACGTCCAGAAGCGCTGTACCACCTATTGTTGGCGGAGAACTCTGGGGATCGTCTAGACTTCGTATCGTGTTACCAAACAAGCACCAGAGAGTCCTCACGAGTCAAAGTACAAGATTTAGGTACCAATCTACTAAGTTTGAGGTTCATTCATGGATGTTCCGAAAGACAGGGTATCGGGCACCTAAATTCTTATTCTTGGACAGATTTGAACTGACAGGGTTTGATATTGACTTTGGCCAACTTGTGTCTTTTGGGAACTTCACCAACAAACTCCGAAGTTTGAATGTCTAATGCATTCGATTTTCATTAGAAGAATCAAATATTCAAAGCATGCATTAGCCGGCAGCAGCAGGCAAAACAATCCCTGGCTACATACAGATGCTTATTTTAGCCGCATGTGTAAATCCCGGTGAGCTGCACGACGACGTTGGACGGTTCGAGACAACAGCATTTTAGTGGAAGTATTGAAGTTGGCGTTGGTGGAGCGCAACACATCCACACTCATACTCAAACTCTCTGTCTCACACACGCACACATAGCGAGAGCACTTGCATCAACCCCCACTTAACTACCCACGAGCCGGCAGGGATGTTGACGGGCGAGCTAGGAGGGTTAGGGGTGCCTTGCTAGTGGTACTTGGGCAGCAGGTATGGTTGTTCCGGTATTTTCCATCGTCGTCACCAAGACAATAAGAGTCTAGGCTGATGATAGACCTTTGATAGACGAGCGTAAGCCAAAGCTGGTCGTTGACAGAGCATGTGCAGAATCTCGTCTTTGCGGTGTCTATCATCATATAACACCACAGCCAGGAACACAATTAACGTGAGCTGCATGGGCATATAGTGATTCTCCAAAACCTACATCGCGATTGGGCCCGGAGACTTCTCGCCATAGGCAGCAAATTAACTCTGATACCTAGTACATACATGTTCGATTTGAATGAGATCAAATAATAACACCGAAAACGAAGTCTATCCTCCTCGGGCCGGGAAACATGGACGAACGGGAACCCTTGTCACTTTCAGTGCCTCGTTCCTGTTGATGGCTTGCAACCACTCGGCTGTGAGAGGCTCGTGTAAGCGTTGCGCCCGCAAACGATTCAAATGCTGCACTAAACGACCGAGCATGGTGTCAGCGGCTTGACCATCCTAGTCATCCATGAGAGTGTGGGTTCGATCTTTAGCCTGTTGCTCAAACAAGCACTGAATCAATAATAAATTATAAATCCACTGATCAATAGGTATCATCGACATCCGGCAAAACAAAGATCCAAAGGCTTTAAAGGCTGTTCGCTACAGAATATTGGAGTCTGGAGGCTGGACGACGCCCGCCTCAGTTGATCTCGATCACTCTGTTCAGTAAACAAGTTCAAGCGCCTGAATAGCACAGGAATAACAGACATAGCCAACAAGGACAAGCAATTCCAGCAAAATGATCATTTATAAAGTGTTCACCTGAATCAAATGGTCATACTGGTTACCTTAGCCCCAATGTCGCCTCAAGTCCCCAAGAAAGATGGTATTATAATGGAGAGTCATGCGGGAATAGGTTTCCGTCAAGCTTGAATCGCTTATAACGCTCGAGATTCTGGGCAGTTCTCCGCTTCCTAGCATGAAAGAAAGCATGTGTTGAGTCGATGCAACTTCACTTCTCATCAGCAGCGACAGTGGGAACAAAGCTCTATGCATATATCCTTTCCCCACACGCCGCTCAGCCTGCCAGAATGGGGAGTGGTGATCAGGGAGAACAGGGCCGGAGGACCTTCAAAGGGAAACCCGGTGGCAGTGAAGGAACAAATCAAGTGGCTCATTTGATGGGCAACACGATCTGTAACATGTTCAAGGACAGACTCAGAGTCAGAGAGTCTCGAGCGGATCTCGCACGAGAGAGAGCCCGGAGTGTCGCCCCACTATAGCGGTGTGGGCCAGAGATAGAGACAGATATTAATATGTCATGCCTGCTTGTGTCCCCAGACATTAGGAGTGGGTTGACCGATCAGATCTCTCAGTGCCATTCTCCAACGCCCGCAACAGTACCCTAGCCCGCAAATCAACATGTGAGATGCACTCGAGCGGCAGAAACCAGCAAGGAAAGTAGGCCACCAGGCCTGTCGTGAGCCATTTGCTACGTTAGTTGCTACCAGCATGACAGTTTCCTAGCTTCGGTCAAATCCCCGAGAGCCACCTACCAACAGAGACAGTCAAATTTGAGGGATGATGAGTGTCAGTGCCGCCTCGGTGCAGATTCACTGTTTGAGCCCTCGGGACCGGTTTCTGGCTTCCTTGCATCCGGTGGGAATAGACCTGGGAATCAACTTTGAATATTGCTTTGCCTTCAGGTGGGGGTCACAGTTCGAGTTGGGGGTCCACGGAGGAGCATTGTGTGCGAGTGCAACACTCCGGACGGACGAGACCATGTTATCTCCTATCTCAAGAGGCATGCTGCTCGGCTGACCTTGGCGGTTAAGGTTGCGATCATCAGGCAGGGGTAGAGGGGTTGCCAACGGAGGCGAGTTGGACCATGATGCGCTCATCTCATCGAACTGCAAGAGCATCACCGGTGAGGTTGCTGTCCGGAGGTCTTGCTTGGAGCCCATGTCATGCTGAAGACTCCTTCACCACTGCCAGGCTTCTCATCTCATCTCAGAGCCAGCGCTGAGCGGACCAGGCGTCGTCCCAGTCCGAGCTTGTTTGGGGTCTAGATACAGTATGCTCAGAAAGTTGGATACACAAAATCCGGGGTCCTCGAGAGACTTTTAACTTATGTGTTATCTCTAGCACGTACCAATGCGAGTCATCTCTGCCTACGTGGCTGTTGACCCTCGTCGCTTCTCAAAGGTTCTCAAGGCTGAAGATTAGATAACCAGGTTCCCCAATCATGACCTGTGTCTGGCTGTGTATACGGGTTTATCAGTACGGAGATCCAAGAAACACACTATCCGCATTACAGAACAAACGGCCGCATATCAGTTGAAGCCAGTTGCTCTGTAACCTTATCTCAACGCCAGCGCCCTGCATATCTGTGATACCATAGCCTTAAATTCGTCTATGCTGCTGCTCTGTCACTGCTGCTGAAAACAACTGTTGAAGGGACTTCTTGTCCTACGTCTATTTTTGCTGTCAAAGAAAGAGACACGGGACCCCGTTGGTCTTACAAAATGCTAAGAGGTCAATGCATACGAGACCGTAACCGTAGCCATTCTTTGTTTTCCGCATGCCTAAGGACCTGTACTCTTTGTTAAACGAGACCGATCGACACACGAAACAATGTTCTAAACTTGGCCCGGTCGGATAGATAGTCATTGGGAGGAACGATTCCCCGAAACGATGCGAGCGACAGAATACCAATACAACAAGATAACAAAGCACCTCGATATGGCCTTTCATGGCAAGCTCTATCATGAGCTCTTCTCTGTGTCAACTAAGCCAGGATGATGCTATTCTTGCAATTGCTATCAGCACTGTCAAGGAACATCCTTGAGAATGAGATGTCCTACCCAAGTGTTTATAGACCGATGAACCCCATGGTTCACGACGAATTCAGAATGGCCCCGAAGCATATCGACCACACGAACGAAAAGCATGCATATGAACTCTTCGATACGACTCCCGGTATATCTGTTTGTGGTCTTCACCACCCGATATGGGTGGCCGATGCCAGTAGTAAAAGGGCCTCCAGTGTTGAGCAAGGAAAATACCGAGTCACTGGTATCCCACGCCCTTAGAAGCTTTACAAGCCTAGACCAAAGGAACAAAGAGACTTCGCAGAACAATTACGCAAGAGACTATGCGAGGAGCGGTGCCGATAAAGGTGCAATTGTGGGAGGCACTGTTGCTGGCGGAATTATCATTTGCTTTGCAATATTTTTCGGTGTTCTCATCCTCAAGAAATGCCTTGTTCCTGAAGGAAAACACAGCAAAAGGATAGTTGATGAGAACCCTTTACGTCCAGGTACTGAGACGCAAGGAACAAAGACCTCGGCTCACACTTCATGGCGTCAGACGTTCAACAATCGAGTATCGGTCCCGTATGCAGACTCTGTATACTCTCAGATATCTCTCGGAAACACTGCAGCTGCCACTCAAATGAGTAGGGCCTCCGCCCAACCAATACCGCTACCTACTATACCGTCAAAGGCTGCTCAAATGTTAGGAGTTAAAAATACAAAACCAACAACGCCGCTTGCAAAGACACCTCTGTCGTCACCTCGCTTGCCAATTACATCTCTTTCGGAGAACTTTATGCCAGAGACTCCTATTCTTCAATACTCATCATCCCAGAGTTCTCTGAAGCAGAGTCCTCTACGAAGGAACCATCCATTGCTGCCCCCTCCGCAGAATCCTCCTCCTCAAGGCCCGCTGCCGCCTGTCCCTACCCATGAGCCACCAGCTGTTGGGGTGTCCAAGTCGTCCAGAAACTCCCGGGATCGTACATCTTCTGTCTGCACCATGAGTACTCTTGGTATGGAACTTCTCCGCGATGTGATGCAACCCCAGGACTCGACCACATTCAGCCCACCCCCTGAAAAGGCGACCTTCTCTCGTTCGCCACCGCCAATTCCAAAGACAAATCAGCCGCCTCCGGTAGCTATGAGAAACTCCAAAGGGCAGAATACAGTGCCTGATAGACGATACTTTGTACCGTTGTTCAAGAACAATGGACAGCTGCCGAGTCCGACATCGCCTGACGAGGGAGTGCTTTCAGAACCAGGGGCAAGGAACAGAACGAAGAATATTACCAATCCCAAGGCGGAAACAGTGTTAAGAGACTCTTCGAGGGCCAGATTATTCTCTCTCGGTTACAACAAGATATGAGCCTTGCAGGCCGAGGCTAGGTGGAATTCATGGCATTAATGAACGTTTGTTACACTTACACCAACTACACCAAGCACTATTTATTTATTTATTGATCTAGCGTTATATACAACTCAATATACTAACATTTCCTGTTTACCCCGCGAAGTTCTACCATCAAAACAGGTTCTTTACTTCCCCGGTATTGCCCACCCTTTACCTTGATGTTTGTTTTCACCCTTTTGCGGAGTCCTGGTGAAGCCCAGGTGACTTGATGCACAGTCTGTCTATTTACTATATACACAATCAACTCTCTTTACCAAATGTCTTTAACATTGCCCAAGGCATGTATCTATCGCAGGTAAACCTGCCCAAGACAGAATCTTGTCAACCCACGTATTCGTCAAAAAGCTATTTTGACAAAAGACCCTGCCGTTCCGTGACATCTTGGAATGCGCCAGAAACCGATGGCGCCCACGACGAGAGAAGTCACACATTACAAAATGATATTTCGCAAACCTTCATGAGGGGCACCTTAGCAGAATATGGACCAGGGGTTTCGGGGTCAAAGCTGGAAACAAGGCTGGAATCTAATCGCCGGGCACTGTAAGTTCCCTTTGTACTTCCCTCTTATAATCATCACCAATACTCATTATATTCTCCAGTTTCTGGCTAGGCAACGAAACTCACTCACCACTCCATATGTCTTCACTCCGTGGCGCGGGATGGATGAGCTGGCACATGAAACATGGCTCTTGTAGCGGCTTATACAAGTACAAAGACAGGTATCATCTAGAGTTTCCTATTGATACTGATATAGTATAGTTTCGATTACGATCTGGCTTATATCGCACATGAATGCCAAGTATATTGGTTCCACATCGCAGGGCCGCTGTCATGGCTCGCTCAGCCATATACGCTCCAGCGTGCGAATGATATACCAGCCCTGGAGGACGACTATCAATTTAGAGGCCCTGAAAACCAGGTTTCACAAGTCCTGTACCGTTTCTAGGGGCCTGAGAATGTCTTGCTGCCCACTGAGAAGGAGGATCACGGCTTAGGTATGAGGAGGCCTCGCTTTTCTCCCAGGCTCTTTTGAAATACCGTCTTCATATACCAGCTCACCATCGTAGTGTCTATCTGGCAAGAAACACAAGTTCTACTTCCATCTTCCAACCAAAAACATCCTGTACAAGACCTCATCTGTCGTGTCTAGGCGCTTTTGTGATCGCTCCTAACAAACTCGACTGTCAGTGTAGGAAGCTCCGAGCACTCTTGGCCCTTTGTTGCACAAGCAGTATGGAAACATCCGGTTGTTAAGTCCCTTCTCAGGACATACGACAGCCTTTCATGAAGTCAACCAGATGGATCCGGAGACATGTCCACCAGACAGCAGATATCCCATTAGATTCCTTTGGGGCCCGCCGATCGTCCCTCCATACTCATACCATCCACCCGTAACTAGGCGCCTACGCCATATATCTCTTCCACTTCCTCACCAGAGGCACTCGAGAATTCGGCCAACTTCAGAAAGTCTCACCCCAGAAAAAAGCATCAAAAAATTACTGTAGTCTATCTTGTAGCTAGTCTCGAGTCACGCTGGCCTATCGTTTCTTATGGTGAAGAATAGGACCATTGCCGCGTTGAAGTCCCATAGGATACCAGACTGGGAACTCAAGGCTCACCAACAATGTCTTTGTGCAGTCAAAGCAGAAGAAGTCGCTCAGCATTGCGACTAGGACAGGATTTCTTCGGACCCCAATTGGTATCATAATATCGTCCGCCTGTTTATGTCAAGAGATTTCATAAAGCAAGGCAGGACAGGTTCAACATCGGACGGACGATCTATAAACCGTTTTCGGTACATTACACCGTGTTTTACTCCATCTTGCCAAGTAGAAATACTTGTTGACTATCTTAGTTGATGCCTCTTTATCACCGAGTTCCTCGACCACAACACCCATTGGGAAGACACGGCCGCCACCAACCCATTGAGCAACAAATTCAGTCGTTGCTATGACTAAGAGACCATCCTCTCTCTGATTACAGGTGTGTATGGTTCGAGCAGAGGGTTTTCAAGATGTGGTTGACAGTTACTATGGGATGACTGCGGCCTATAAGGTTAAGCTTTAGGTTGACAGTTATCATTTAAGTATTGTGTTGTTTCTGTCGGTATCAAATGTGAATGAAGGAGGCGGATGACCCGAGACTCAACTTAAGCTACTTCGAACAATGGATTTTAAAGTCTTACGGAGCTTAAGACTACGCATGTCAATAGTCATGGAAAGAATCATTCATTGCTTACCATCGCACCCACAGTGATACTGTCTCAAACATCTTCGTGTTCATCACTCTGAGTATGCCCTCTAGTCACTCCGGATTTCATTTTCCTGCCTTGAAGAAGACCTCTGGGCTAGTTCACGCCATGAGTCATGAACTAAGAAGATCATTTACTTCCGGCGCATTCCCGAATCCTCATGTCCAAGGAGTCAAGGATCAAGGATTTCTTCGTCTTTGAAGGCGTTTCTTTAGGATTGCATGAATCAGGCGAATAAGCAGGTCAATATCAAAGTATAATGTGTAATGGGGTATTATTCCAAATATGCTCACAATGATAAACAAGTTAACCATCAATACCGGACATCTTGTGGTAGTGCCCCTCCTCCCCTAATTGCCTCCAAACCCGCCCTTGTCCAGTTGTATATGATCCTTCTCTTCCGACCAGACATTTGTGAAAATGCCGTTAATATGAATAATGTGTGTAAAGATATGATTATATCCCGTCAATGTCACCCTCACGGAGAGAAAGGCGCCCTTGCGAGTGAAGCATCCGCCAGTCGTTGTAGGTTCAATGGAATGAAGTGCCCCTGCAAACGCTAAGCTCCCCTTCCTATTGGTGATTTACTTGGTTCGTACCGCGTTGTCACAAATTAGCGTTCGTTTCTCTGATGCTTTGCCCCCTATAACTAGAGACAGAAAGGGCGTCTAGCCGTAAAACATGACCGAACGCCGTAATGAATGAAGTAGAGGCCGTTTCTCATCGTCCTTGCGCTGCTACTACTGCCGCATCTTGATCGAAATACATGCTCGAATGCGGCGGTTGAACAGTGACCAGGAAACGCGGTGCCAGTGCATGCCGGATTAAGCAGGCCGGTACCGCAGGGATTTTTGGATGATCAATTCTTTGGTGCAGACTCTTCGGAGGATTGAGGCCGTTATCTCTCGGCGTTGGCGTGCAATTTGTCGACTGGCTGTTTGTCGGTCGACTTGGAGACGCAAAAGGCCTGCTGTGAGCCTCGATCGTCCTCTATCCGATGACAACTCGTGCGCCTTCTTTGCCTAATACACCCCTTTCTTTCGGCTTGGGGCTATTTGTGCGACCCTTCTTGCCCTTGAGAAATCCAAACATACCGCCGGAGCCTTCATTCTTACCGTCGCCAATATTGTTAGCATCTGTAGGCAATGTCGCATCCTGGCGAGCTAGTTCAGACCAACTACCGCTGCCGTCGAGAGTTACTTGTACGCCCCCAGTAGGACTTGTCATCCGTTGGCCGGCAACAATCGGGACATGGCGAGCTCGGAAGTCATTCTGCAGTGGAGGTGGCGGAGCAGGGCGTACAGGGCGTCCCTGTCGGCTTTCATTGCTGGTACTTGGGTTAAGAGGTGATGACTGATAACCTCCGTTGACTGCGGGCATAGGCGTTGCTTCATCCGTTGTGATCGCTTGAGGAGCGTTGTCCGAGTCCGGATGCCCTTCTGGATTGACACCAGTACCCTCAGTGATTCTGTTCAAGTTAGCAAATCTATCTCATAGCAGCCAGTCTAGGAGGTCATACCGTTTATAAGCAGCCACTGTATAGTCGAATGGCTTGAAATCTGTCTCTATCATGCGATACAGCTCGTCTTCCCTGATCTCTTTCTCAGTTGCATCGTCCTTTAGACGCTCTCGTGGTTTCTGGCGTCTCGCACGGGCTTCGAGTGGAGCCTCCTCTAATAGCAACTCTTCGAGGTCGTATGTGGCATCGAAATTGGTCTTCTCGGATGAAGGAACAAATATGGGTTCGATTCTCTTAAGCTCGAGTAGCTCGAAATCGAAACACTTGAAGAATTCGTTTTGCGTGAAGCTCTCCCATGTTGAGCCCATTCGAGTTTCGCGGTTCGGGTCGAGCGCGGAGCCGATTGCATAGAGGCAAGCGAGGGACACAGGCGGCTGCGTAACGGGATATTTGGGAGAAGCGGCCTGGATCTGTTGACTAAGAGACCCTTCGGAACCCCCTTCGAATGGGCGCTATATCAAATGAGAAAAGACGTATATGAGTGGCGCATTTTAACAAGCTTACCTTGTTGTAGATACACTCGTAGAAGAGAACACCCAAAGACCACCAATCTGCCCGCACATCGTATCCTTTGCCAGCGTAAACTTCAGGTGCAAGATAAGCCAATGTGCCGGACTTGCTAGTAAGTGTCCTTCCTGGAACGACGTCGGAAGCGACGTTCTATTTTCGTTAGTATTAGATGCATTTGAACGTAAGAAGAGCTTACAAAATCTGTTAAATGGACATGGCCATCCGCATCAAGAAGGACATTGTCGGGCTTGATATCTCGATGGATGATATTTTGGCTGTGCACATATCGCAAAGCACATCCAAGCTCGGCAATCCAGAATCTAACAGCCTCTTCGGTAAAGGTCTTTCTCGAAATATGAAATCGCAAATCTCCGCCAGTCATTAGATCAACCACCAGATACCTGTTATCGAATGTGAGCTAGCACTAGATGGTGCAGATTGTAGAGGGCGTACATGTACTCAATATCTTGAAAGCTGTATCTCAAGTTGCAAATGAAAGGATGGTTAACATATTCCAGCATTCGACGTTCGCGGATGATGTTTCGCACGCTTTCGGATCGTACGACTGGAAAGGATTAGCATTGTGTCACAGAGATGATAGAAGATTCCATCAGATTGATTATTACCACCGATGGAAGTGGTACAGGGACCAAGATCTCAGGTCCAAAACCAAGCGTATGATGTGTAGGGAGCGCCCTGAACTTACCTTCATCTTTACGGATATATTTTAGGGCAAAGGACAAGTTGGTGTCCTTTCGCTCAACAATTCGCACCTTTCCAAAGGCACCTCGGCCGACGACTCGCAACAGGCGGAAATGATTCAAGTTCACTAAAAGGTTGTCAGCATCACCCACCAATCACAGTCATAAAATAAGGAGCAGGAGTATGTAAAGCTGGGAAAGCAAAAAAAACCAGAGAAACTGGTTCGCGAAAAGCGTGGATAGAGGTTGCATGACACACGTGGGAGACAGGATGACGCCAAGTGATATGCGGCTGAAAGACAGCAAATGGCATGCAGGATGACGAGAATCCCAGATAAACCAATGGCGACATAGATTTGGGGGGAACGACAACAGAAACGGGTACAAAGAAGCTTCTGAGCTGAGCTCCTTGACATACCTTCGCCGTTCAGGTCGACGGGCTTTCCTTGGCCATTGCCCATCGCGAGGGGATCGATATGTTGGACAACGTTGAATTATCGTGAAAGATAGCAAAGTCCCATGCTGAGTCTTGAATCTAAGGAATGGATCGGGGGTGGAGTCGGAGCGCCGTAGTAGTATCTCGCAGGGCACTCTATCTTGCGGTGTAAATCGTGGAAATCAAAATTCGGTTCGAGACAGAGGATGTATTGATGGCAGCGAGTTCGATGATGCTGATAGCGACGACGATGATGATGATGGCAAAAGGATCAAAGTCGCAGGGGTACAACAGCAGAAGCAAATGCAGCTCAAAAGTCAGCGAAGCAAGATGAGGCTTGGCTTGGCTGGGTTTGGACTGGCCGGGCGCTTGTGAAGTCGAGTCGAATCGGGACGCGGACAGAGCAGGGTCTGGACCTTAGCGGACAGCGTAGAGCACGGGAGGCGAGAATCGGATTTTTCTTGTAGTGCAATTCAGTCCAGCTTCGGTCTTTTTGGGGGGATGAGACGTCGTTCGGAGGTCGGTGGCGGCGGGAGGTCAAGGGGACGGCGTGCGACTTTGGACCGACTTTCTTGGGGAAGAGAGAGGGGAGAGAAGGATGGTCTTTTGAGGGGGAGAAAAGGAGGCCTGGTGAAGAGGGGGCTTGTGGAGGCGTTTCGAGACGTGGGATGTCGAGTGCTCTAGTTCTAGCTGAGTTGCCTAGCAGACTAGACTTGTTGGAAATGGAGAAGAAAACGTAGGTACTGCTTGTGAAAATACAAGAAAGATGGAGAACAGCGGCAATAGCGGAAGGGAAATGGTCTAATATGGGTAATAAATGGCGATAAGACACCTAGCGGTAAAGGCCTTTGACTAAGTACAAGTTTGAGAGTATGGATATTCCAGGGAGAGGAAGAAGAAGAGTCAATGGAACAAATGGAAATGGAAGGTCTCGGTACTGACTTTAGGTAGGAGGAGCCAGCACCCTATTAATCAAGGTGCCGTAGCTCAGTAAGGTACAGGTAGGTCACGGTAGCGGCAGCGGGCAGCTGTGCTAAAAGGGAGAGGGGGGGTCACTGTGTTTGAAAGGTGTTGGTTGACCTGATGCTGCACGTTAATCTACAAGTTGTCGAATCAATAACGAATCCTACCTACTGCAGACATGGAAACATCATGGGAGAGCCACACCGTCAAACAAAGAACTGATCAACTAGCGATGCCACTCTGAGCTTTCAGGGCGTACATGTCGGCTCCCGTCCCTGACGAGCCGTACCAGTACAAGCTTCCTTCAACTCCTTACTTGTAGGCCGAAAGTAATTCATGGTCTGTGCCTATTTAATTCCGTCCTTCTTGCAAACTCAAGTGGTCTGTTGTCTGTACACAGGTATCTCTAGTTCCCTTGCAAACCAATGTAAGAGAGCACGGACAACTGCATCCGTTGGCAGGGGTCCCGAATAATGAAAAAGCTAAGAGCCGGAGCAACAGCACGAAAGAGGTCAGAAAGCCACGTCCAGAAGAGCAGTGATTTTCGGTTTTCTGCTCGCTTGTCAGAC
This sequence comes from Fusarium pseudocircinatum, assembly GCA_013396035.1. Lineage (NCBI taxonomy): Eukaryota > Fungi > Ascomycota > Sordariomycetes > Hypocreales > Nectriaceae > Fusarium > Fusarium pseudocircinatum. The sequence continues at coordinate 28,900 of JAAOAS010000149.1, forward strand.
ATTAGCTCTGCCCAACTCTTGACATATATCTGGTTTATCAACGGGGAAACAGGGGGCGTTTCCCAAGCCAAGATGCTAGTTAGCTTATCAACAGATGGCGTCGAGTTGACTCCAAAAGAGGAATTCCTGTCGTCTGGTGTAAGACGGAGGATTTGACTTGACTCGACTTGGTGGATGCCTTCATGTGTGCTAGGAGGTATAAAACAACAACTAACTTGCAGACGATGTTTGCTATGACTAGTAGGACAGAGTCGTGTACTGCAAAGTACCAGAACCGACAATTGCCATTACGGCACACAGAACCAAGTGTGGGCTAAATAACCGGCCAACGATAGTGGCCGGTAGCAGTCCAGCCAGAAAGAAGCTCCTGGTTGTTTGTTAGCACGGGATGGAATGGCTTGGCTCGGCTTGTGGGATATAATGGCATGAGAATTTAAGAATGACCAGAGAAATGTCATGGTATGACTTTACTTTACCATTTTTAAGAAAATGTGTGATTGAAACTGGTTAGACTGCTTAGGCTACTTGAAAATGATGTTTGAAGTTGTCTATCTCTACTTTCTAGCCTTGTGTTGAGATATTCCACAACTCCCGTGAAAGCAACCTTCCGTCTGCCTCTCTCTCCCAACTCTATCTTGACCATGTCACATCGCACAAGATGCCGTCGTCGCATTGCCTTGCATGGGTGAGTTTGTCTCTCTCTCGCTATTCCCATTTTCGTGCTCAGCTGGCTCAGAGTTGAGTTCGTTCATCTGGCCCCAGACCATGACAAGGGTCCTGACTCTTGTAAAAGAGCCAGCCAAACATGACAGGGGGCTGTATGTACGACCTACCCTGGTTCCACTGTCGTTCAAAAAGAGCCCAGGATGCAGAGAAACGTCCTGCCTGCGTCCCTAGGTGCAGCATCGTTGACCTGCAATGTAACTATGCTAAAGGTGCACTATACCGCCAAAGATCATTACCAAGTTCATCTCCTTTCTTTCTATTGACAAGTAGAAACACCCAGTTTCATAATCATATAATTTTCATTGTTTCAGGAAGCCACACACACCCGGCATGTTTCCCTCTCTACGGTTACCGCTTACTACCAAGTACCACCTTGCATGTTCATCCGTAACATAACATTACAGTACATTACTGACCAACTGATTACCTCTCCTCTTGTTCGGCGTGTCCGAGGGGGTAGTGCTAGTGGATATGCGGCGCGTGGCGGAAACCAGTCTAACCACTGAACAGCTTGACAACTTTGACTAATAAGACCAGACCATTTCGTGCCCCGTCGACACAAGATCGAAAATATGTACGCTGTTAGTCGTATCCCAAGTACCTTTCGACATGTGCTCCACGATGCAGACCATTTCTGACCTTTATCGCCGAGACGAATCAGCTGCTGGGCGTGTGAGGTTCCCTCTAATGAGTACGGAGTACTCACTGAAGCTGTGCTCGCGATCTACATGTCGATACATGCTAATGTTGACTTGGCGGCCTTACAAGTGCTCAGCAACCAAACCAACTGTGACCTTTGTCGCTTATTGGCCCATTGGCCAGTTCTGTTTTAATCTTGTTGGATATTAATGCTTTATTGAGGAAGCCGGATATGGTATTCATACGTTGAAGCTCTCGGATTCCATGTTCCTATTGCAGAACTCAAAACTCCGATCATGGCTCATATCGACACGGTATTGGCCCTTGAGATAATCGCAATTGGCCAGCTGAGCAAAGATCTGCTCCGCCTCAGCTCAAATTTCAACCTCGGATTTACGGGATGCCTAGGTTCACCGGAGACGCATTCCCCTTTTCGCCTGGACTCAATACATAGCACTCTGCTGCTAGTGATCGTCTCCAATGTTTGAGCTCTTGATGCTTCGTGGCGTAAACCAATATGGGGGGCGCAACAGTAGAAAACCCGACAAAGGCCGGACGGGCGGCCAGGTACGAAAAGACTAGGGGAGAAGCTGACACACGACGATCAAACTACTTACTCTGTTAGGGATTGATGGAGACGAAGACGGAGACGTGGAGTAATAGTTCTTGTTGGTCGCAAGGGTTGACAGGGTCATTTAATAACATCACTACCTATTTGACCGACCAACCAGCAACGACAACTCTCTACTGCAACTATCCAGCCAGTTGGACCTTTGATCACTGATGATGCATTCTCAGATCTCATCTGGAGGACGGGCCCCCTGCATGAACGAAAGCGACTACTGTATGTTTGCTTCACAAACAGGCCTCCACTGGTTTGTGCTTGTGTGACCCTAACGTCGTTCTGGAAGGCTTCTTTCGGCTCACATGCTAATAACACAAGAAGGCCCAGTACCACTACATATGCACGAGTCCTTCGGTTATGAGTTGGATTTGGATTCTGCAAACGCCGTTCATGTGCAGATAAGCGACGGAGATGCCCGTAGTCGACCACTGGTGACCTGTCGTGTAAAGGGACATTGTGGCGTCCCTCATGACTTAATAACCAAGCAGCCAAACCGGTGCTAGTTTGATCTGCCGCGTTCCGATGCACATAGACCGGCTTTGTTTGCCATGTTAGGACTGACGTATCTTTCACTTACTCATTGCTCATAGAGAGGCACTGATATAGGGGAGCTGAATACAGCTGCCTGGAAGCTTTCACGGGTCAGAGATAATGATCGCAATATCACGGTGTGTTGGTGCAAATTGCACATATCTCACTTACACCGATCCCTTGCCAAGGTGCTGGATCGTATTGGACGGTGGACACAACGCAACGGGCTGCCAATTACACCAACCTAAGAAAAAGCAAAGAAGCAGCTGTAGCACCAACAGGTAGTTGTTGTACCTGTACCACCATCTCGGGTCCCTGCTCCAGCTTCCAACGGCGCCGCCTCTTTGATGCAGCAGGCCAGCCAACCAATTTCATTTTGGAGCAGCCGCATCAGCATTCAAAAGATCCCCTGGGAGCTAGTCAACGGGCGGATAGGTGCTGAGGTGAGGTGCACAGAGATGGGAGGTGCCTCAACCGTGTTTCAAAGCCTGTAACCTCGGCGGTACTTGCAAAGTTAGGTATGGATGGATGGATGCTATACGTTCCAGCCTCTGAACGTCATCACAGGCACAAGGCTGCCGAAGACGTTCGTCTGGGACCCTTGTCCCTGATACCGTTCCAGAAGTCGACCCATGTTTGCTGATCCTCCTATTCTTTGACGCCGCAGCCGTGTTCAAAGTCTTTCATGTTAGTTCGATGTAGTCGTTGTCATGATTGCATACCTACCTACGGAGCAGGTATCAAGTCCAAACCTAGAGATGGAGTAATTTCAAATTCACTGCATGAACACGGAGGAAGCTGATACAGTACTCGCTTAGGTCGATAGACAACTCCTCACTCCTATCAAACCTTAAGCAGTGTTGATTCCCGGGCATTCCTCCAAACGTCAACTCGAACTGCCTCCTTTTGACTTCCATTACAGTCAATCCCATCACCTCAGCAAACGGACCTCGTTTGATAAACCACCTGTGGCACCGGCTTCTTTGTATCCTTATGTAGTGTGTTGCTTTTATGAAAACAAAATTAAATTGTTCTAGAACAACGCTCCAAGACGTTAGTGGCTTGGAAAACGCCTCTCGGGCAATGCCGCGGCCGGCCAAGAAGCATTTTATATCGAATATTGGTATAGACAAAGAATCACTTCTCCGATATGATGCCTCTTTTTCCGGCTGAATGGCATTTGACATGAGTCTGCTCTCCCCATCAAGGTGCCATTTATCCTATTTGCCGGTGATCTAAACAACTGAGGCGCAACGCCGTCTGCCAAGGGCTGCATTTCTCACGACAATTTGGTGTTTAGTTTGCCTAGTTTCGTCCTTACGTACCGGCGGTGCGGGTTTTTTTCCTTCCTTTTTTTCTGTCAAGATCATACGTTTGTGTTCTAGATTTAGAAGAACCAGGATTTAACTGAATCGCACTGGTAAGTTTAAATAGCTTGGTGCGCGTAATTGAGCAAGTTGCGCAAGCCTAATTCTCGACCATATCTCACAGCCTTTCTTCTTCTGTATGCCCCGATATGAATAGTCAATCTGGAGGTCGAAACTGTGAAGCAATACGGGGAGATGCTTTTCTTCCTGATTTACGGAGTATATTCGTATTATCTGATCAGAAGACAAGATCTTTCTGTCGACGAGGGTCAGGTGGCGATCTCGTTTCAGTCGATAACTTTATTTCGTTGTTGTTCTCTGTGCAAGCGAAATTCGGCAAGTCAATTGACTTCTAATCCTTACGTTATGGATCCTACCTTGACGGCAGTCATGATCGTTCAACTACCGATCAGATGAATATTTTAGATGAGATAGGTTGCAGCAGACTCGATGTCAACCTCTATCTAACCTCTGCTATCTGAACAAATCATATCTCACTATGGACAAAGCACCCTGGTTCCCGGAGCGAGTGCTCCAGCCCTGCCATAGTCATGATGAAGAATCCCCGACACCATTACTCCATCATTCTTTGACTCGTAATTAAGTATCTCAATTTCAACCACGAGTATTTAAAATCCCCCATGTTCTTTCATTGCACGACAATCGCCTAGGCATGGTGTAGGTTAGTCAACCTAAGGTGAGTACAAATCATGACGACTGAGATCGCTTAGAGTATGATGCTTGATGACGTAGTTGAATTAACATCACTCCAATTTGAGCTACATTGGAAGCCCAGAACTTGTCCAATTCATATTTTAATTGCCTCAGAAGACTACACAGATCACATATCACATCACTTTGTAGCTCAATTCCTACCAGAAACTCACATCCATCGCCATGTCTCTCTTCCGCAATGTTCTCCGTACAACCGCAACCACTATCCGCCCTATTCACACAACAACACGCCTGCAGATGCCGTATAAGCACGATCAGGACCGAGAATCTCTGCGCCCAGTTGTGAATGAGAACACAAAGTCAGGAACGGACGAGCAAGTTGCCTCTGAGCACGCAGACATCGCCTTTGACCCTAACACGACACGGCCTGAGGAAGCTGCCGACAAGACCAGGGAGAGGACCAAATCCAAGGGTCGAGAGGGAGAAGACGCCCTGAACGCGAGTGGTGCGAACCAAGAGCTTAGCACACCCATGGGTGATGAGAAAACGATCAAGACCAAGGGTGCTGGAGAGGAGATCTCAAAGGGAGGATCCAGCGGAAGTGGAAGTGCGCCCAAGAAGGGAGATCTGCCCAAGGCCAAGTAGGGGTGGGAAACGAAGCGAGATGTGAGCTGTATCTCGTGTACTCCTCATGATGGCATATGTATTACCTATTCGTTCATCAGAAGAAGAGATCGGAGGCTTAGTTGCATATCTAGATAATGAAGCAGGGAAAAGCCCACCACACCAACCTCGGCCCCTGAAAAACGTGGATTTTTTTATCTCAATAAGTAGGAGAATGAATCGATTTACAGAACTCCCAGCTATTTATATCACGGACGGTCACGGCTACTGCTAATTCATCTAATTACCTTAGGTCCGTAAGTAAGGTAGGTAGGTGGTGAGCCCGCAACTGCACAATGGAACGTCGAAGGAAGCTCCCAACTGACAGACCTCGTCTTGCTTGTTTCACCTATCAAGCTCAAAATTACATCTGTTTTGGGCAATTCGCAGTATTTTTCCGAGTTTGATAGTCCTTCAATAACACTCGAGTCAAGTTCAATAATGATCATCCCTCATAGAAATATCATTCAACAAGCAAACGAACGTCATGGAAACCCTCGAAGCATCACAATATAGCATCGACCTAGAAGAACTGGTAGCCGATGACGAACGGGACGACTTACACTCCGACATAGTCAGTGAATTCAAACGAGCTCTGAATACTCGAGACCGCACCCTAGATCAATCTACGGAGGGCCAACCACTTGACGCCGAGGCAGACAAGCTTGCTGATAAACTGGACGAGCTATGGTAGAAATATTCTGGTCGCAACCTCGATCCTCAAGCTGGCACATCTGGTTTTTATCAAACATTCCGGACTGCGGTCTGGAAAGTCTTCCGAGAAGTCCCGCGACGGATTCCAGTTAGGGATAAACGTATTGATCTCCTGGTACGCACGATAGATGCTCTCGGGAAAATGAACACAAAGTCAGTTGTTCATCAGGGGAAATGTGTCTGGGCAGGCTTACTGCAACTGCAAGAGACTTTTCAACAAGTTTGCAATGGCATGTTTCTGGGCTTGCTCTTCGTCTAAACCTCTTGAATCACACTGATTGTTACTTAGTTCCCCCCAACGACACTCGCCTGCGTCGAACGCATCATGGATGGGTGTCTTTTAATTCATTCTACGCTCGTCTCGTGGCCAAAGATATACTGCTAGATGACAGGCCTGCCCTCCGCGCCATGAAACAAGCGCTGTATGATCCATTACACCCGAGGCACGGATGTCTGATGCTTATATTCGTGGGGCCTGTGAATGGATTATACAGGCCGGCCCGCATCTATTTCGTCGGATTGGGGAAATCGAAATGTTCCGGGCATATAAAAAAGGACAGTGGTGGTTCGGGCAGGACGGACTTCCCAGGGAAATATAAGAATCCTGGAAAAAGAGTCTCAAAGCGCGGTGGGGAGAGCTTAGGCCTGACCAGAAAAGTCTGCAGGATAGACTGTTCGAGGCAGGCATTCGCATGAATGGGGTACAAGGCCAATACATGCAGAAGGAGTCGAGACAAAAAAGCCAAGAGTATGGAAAATTTCAAACATCAATACGGGGGCAGCAAGAAGATGTGAATAAGTGGGTGAGTAGTGGATAACTTGCCAATTTACTGGGGAAGGGCAGGATAGCATTAGCAAACTGTGATCACTTTTATATTCATCATGCCATGAAAACATCAAGCCCATAGTGGCTCAAACTCCCGACGCCAGACTATGCATATCACTACTAACGCACCGATGCCTAGGCGTACATCATGTCGCCGTCCTCCTCCTCGTCATCATCCTGCACCGTAGGGACCTCCTTCTTCTTCCCCAAGTCTTGACGGCACATGGGACATGTACCCTTGCTGCGCAACCAAGGTCCGACGCACTCGAGATCAAATCGATGGCCTCCTTTGCATGGGAGCTCAACAACGAGGCAATACTCGTCTTCTAAATAGGGAACCTTGCAGATGGCGCAGTCGTCATCTTTCTTTAGGGTTTTGCGATTAACACGGTCGATTGAGTCAACGAACTCTTGCGACACGCCATGTAAGCGAGTGGGGGGGTCGTTGATATCATCTTCGAGATTCATGATCAGAGACTCTAGGAAATCCCGGTTGTCGTCTGTAGGAGCAGTTGTGTGCAGCAGGTGTAGCTGTTCCTGGAGGAGGCGGAAGAGAGCAGCCGTGTCGACGGGAGTGGGCGTGGCGTGTGGGTTGTGATGAGGAGTTTGGCTGCCGGAAGGTTCGGCGATCTGATCGAGGAGGGAGAAGAATGATGACATGTCTACGCGACGGCCTGAGCGGCGGCCTTCAGCAAACTTGACATTATGTTCGACTTTGTCATGGAAAGTTAGCTATAAGATTGAATGGAGGGAGGGGTTGAGGAGGGGTTATTTCCATGTTACCTTCGTACTGAGTAGCCATTGTGAATCCTCGAAAACTGCGTTTGATTGTTCGTACGCTGCTGGTGTAGATATTGAGAAAGGATAGTAGGAAGATTGTGTAGGGAGAAGAGAGGGCGCGCTGGCATCGAAACGTGGTTGTGTAACGGTCAGACCCAGGCAGAGATGATGTCGCAAGTCGAAAGCTATCGAGTTGTGGGGTAAGAAATGAGTGGAGAACTGGACCCTTGCTTTGGAGAGTGCAGGACGCCACAGTTGTGCAGTAAAGTTAATAATAAGATGCAGACAGGGTAGAGAAAGTCTGTTGTACGATTAGGTTCTCACAGCGTTACATAGAAGTTTGGCCCTTAAGATCAGTTAACAATGTATATTCAAGAACAGCCGGACCAAGTCGATTTAGAGAAGAATAGAGGCTTCTACAATAGAGCAATTGACTCGATTAAATACGATAGTATCATATGTCGACTCAGTTTAATGTGGCTGATCCCCTAGGTGTCCCGCATGGACCATGTCGTCACATCATTCAGTCCCAAGTTTTCCATCCATCCATCCAACGTTTTAAACAGGTACTGTACTTGCGTCTGTCTTGACTGCCTATCGATTGATCAGCTAGGGTCTGAACTGATCAGTTATCTTCCGTTTCTCTATTTAGGTATCTGAGTATCTTGTCTACTATCGTTCTCATCTTGATACCCTCATCTCTTGTACAAACCCTTCACGTACCATAACCACTAAATAATTTACCTTATCGCCATGTCTTCACCCTCTGCCGCCATCATCGGCTCAACCGGCCTGGTCGGCTCAAACATCCTTTCGACGCTGCTGGCCTCCGAAATCTACCAACCTGTACATACCATCACTCGACGCGCTCCCAAGGCGACATCACCTCACCTCAATGCCATAGTCGATGCCGATACTGCCAAATGGGCAGAGCTTCTCACAGGGCTCACACCCAAGCCATCTGTCGTTTACTCTGCATTGGGTACCACCCGCGCTCAGGCAGGCGGAATAGCCAATCAGTGGAAGATCGACCATGATCTCAATATCGAACTCGCAAAGGCATCCAAGGCTGCAGGTGTCTCAACCTTTGTCTTTATTTCCAGCGCTGGAACACGGTCTCTCCTCTCCTCATCTTCGCCATACGCAAAGATGAAGAACGGAGTTGAAGATGCGATCAAGGAACTCGACTTTGAGCAAGCCGTAATTCTCAAGCCCGGTATGATCCTCGGCCACAGAGAGGCCAGCCGCACTGTGGAGGGTATTGCTCAAGGGGCAGTCAATGGCCTTGGTCATCTCAGCGCTGGTATCAGAGATACTCTTGGTCAGGATGCCGACGTCATTGCGAAGGCGGCCGTGAGGGCTGCGCAGTCGGCGAGTGAGGGAAAGGCGCCGAGTAAATACTGGATTCTTAGTGGAAGCGACATTATCAAGTTGGGAAGGACTGAGTAGCCGGGTAGCCAGAATCCTACGGAGACGAAGACCGAGGCTGTTGCGGAGAACCATTGCGAGAGTAGGTGACTTGACATGATATTGTGATACAGTCACGACTGTCTCTACCTTTTTACAGCGCTTTTGCAGACTGTCAGAATCAATTGGCCATTCAACTACGTCCTTCATCAAACAATCATTAATATAAGGATGAAACCAACTGCGCGATTTCTATTTCATAATGCGATTTCTCCTCCCTCTGTAACTAACGGCTCTTACGAGACAGCATTGAAGCTATCGAGACTTCAGCTAAAGGTGTTTCACTAGAGGAACCCATAAATGAGACATAATCCACCTTTGAGAGTAAATAGTATTCTCAGTCTTTTATCTGACTTGTACCTTATAGGCTTGATATAATTGGTTACGATCAATTGCTCAGTTCCCATCTCACCAAGGTAGTTCTTGGCATCAGAGCACAACCCTGCCTGTGATTTCTGTACACCTTGTGTTGCGTTTCACGAAGCCATAAAATGCAGTAACCCCCCCCCTGCATGAATGAATGTTCACGTTGAAGCTGGTATATAGTTATCAAAGGCCTTCTACTAGGCAGTAAGCAAGTCTTGATCTTTACTCCGACCCATTGCACTTCGGCATTGCTTCTCCCCGCCCCCGCCATTCGTCGGATCTCATCATCAACTCCACACCTCGACTCTGATAACCACCACCAGCTTCTATCGACTTCTCACTCACCCACTCACTCACTCGCACTCACTCACTCACTAAGCTTCATCTTTTACTACCACGGCCGAACGTAGATTTACTCAAGTAAGTTCTCACCTATGAGCATACCCTATTGGCACACTGTACTCATAATTCATAGCCCAGTGACACATACCCGCTATCGAGCACATCATCGTTTGTGATTACATATCATGTCTTCCCGTCCTTCAGTTGTCGGCCCAGACTCCGGCCCCGAGGCCCCTTATCCGCTTCACATGGAAGGCAAAGTGATTTCTGGTTTCGGCCGCGGCTCCAAAGAGGTACGTCTTCTTCCGTACATCACTTATTTTACTCACACCTCTTAGCTCGGCATCCCAACTGCCAACCTCCCTGTTGACGAGGCTCTCACACCATGGATCGCCAACATCTCCTCTGGAGTCTACTTCGGTTATGCCTCTCTCGCTCTGCCCACGACACACCCGGACATCCCATCGGCTTCATCCAACGAACCTCCCAAGGCTGGCACAGAGGATGCTCTCCTCGCCGCCGAAGCCCCTGCTAATCCCCCTTTCCACATTTTCCCCATGGTTATGTCCATCGGATACAACCCCTTCTACAAGAACACAGTTCGCAGCGCAGAGGTTCATGTGCTGCACAAGTTCACCGCAGACTTTTATGACGTGCCCATGCGTCTCCTCATCCTCGGTTTCATCCGTGAGGAGAAGGACTACAAGAGTCTGGAGGCTCTGATTGAAGATATCAACTTTGATTGTGAGGTTGCAAAGAACAGTCTTGCCCGAGAGGCCTGGGCTCCTGCTAAGGGACGTGTTATCGGCGGTAAAGATCTTGAGGGCAAGTTAGATGTCCAGTGGTTACTTCGAGATGCCTAAGATAGATCCAAGAGAAATGGAACATGGTAAAAAGTGGCCGGGAGTTATGGATAGATAGCAACATAGAAGAGCTGGAATCTTTTTAGAAAGTCATGGTTGTTTCATTTCACATTTGCTTAACTACCTGGGTATCATGCGAAACCCCCATCTGCCTGACTTGGAGCACTACCAATAAACTACGCAGCATCAAAGCTAATCTTCTATACAAAAGCGTGTACTCCGGATCTTTCCCTTCTCTTGCAAGGTAGCCCCCCCCCCCTTAAAGGCCTGGCTAGTATCTCATTTCAAAGAAAGCAACCTCCAACAAAAAAGGAGAATGAACGTATTTCAGTTTTGCCCACAGTCATAACTAGCTAAACTGCTAGTTGCTGGGGTCCTTGGTCTGGTAAATATCGCGGTAAGAACTGCACTTGAGTAAGCAAGGAAGAAATCTTGAGGGGTAGGATATTAGTACTCACATTCATTATAATCATCATGGGAATGTCAAAGACGTCTCGTTTGATCGTCCAACAGTAAGTGCACTCAACCTTGCCATCCCTCTCAATCCTCGATATACCGTGCTCACTATCAATCCGCGTGACTCGGCTACTGAGGATGCTCGGCTGTACGTCCTTCGGAGCAGTATGGTCGGGTTTGATGTCCATGCTCTGAGAGGATCGATACTTGTTGAGTCGGCAACTTCTCTGCACCTTGCCGCGACTGTCCTCAAAAGCCAATTCCGCAAAATCTTGGTAGAACTCAACTACACTGTCATCATCCAGCAGCTCACCCAGGAAAACAGGCTGAGGTCGCCCGCCGCTCATGTCAAGGGTGGCTCTTTGAGGCCGGGGCGTTGGCATGTCTCCCTGAGCATTGTTGTCTGGTGTATTCGACCCATTGGTTGAGCGCCCACTGTAGGTATTGATATTGAGGTTTGGTTCCTTTCCGAGTAGTACCTCTTTTGTCCATCCTGTCAACGCGATAAACTCTTTGTTGACAGCAGCGACCTCGCCCGATCTTCGACAGACAATGGTCGGGGCGCAGCAATGCTGTAAAAAGTCATCATATTCTACCAACGTTCTTTGAAAGCACTTCTCCATGAAAATGAGATCCTGACGGGTCAGATCTTTGGTACACGATATAAAAGATGGTCGAATCTCCCCGAGGGCTTTAGCGATTCGTAGTAGCTTATTACCGGGCAGCCGGTTTCGTAGGACAGCCACCATGTTGTGGAAACCGGTTGTGTAAGGATACGGCTCTTTTACACTTTCGTAGATAGCGGCAGAGTCTCTTTGTCGCTTGCCAAGATACGACTTGGGATTCGGCTTAGTACTCTTCGGTCTGTGTCGTTGTGCGCCAGGAACTGTAGGAATTCCAGCAAAATTATGGCCTGGTGAGCCCTCCATTCCCGCAACAGAATGGGGGCTGGCTGTCGCATCTGTACTTGGGCTGGCAAGACTTGTAGGCCCGGCTGCAATAGCATAAGCATGGGGTAGTCCGTGCTGGAGGTTTCCCTGGGCATATAGAGATTGGTTATTTTGGTCCATACCCGAAAAGTCGGCCCCCAACATGGGATGATCAAAGCCGTTTCCGTTGCCATTTGCATTTCCGAAGAGAGCTGCATAAGTGGCCTCGGTGGTTGGAGTTTGTGACAGGGAGTTCTCTCGTGGAGGTGTTTCGGCTCCAAGAGCCATTTTGTTAAGAATGCCAAACTCCCAGCCGGCGTATTGACTCCCGAAATTCAGACCTTCGAGGTCAAAATTGTACAGAGCAGGGTTGCTGGGGTCGAATAAGGCGTTGAAGTCCATATTACCGGTTGGTATAATATTGTTGATTGGAGCGTGCGCATTGCTGATCGGCGCCTGGAAGGATGTCGGAGACGTTTGTGGGTTGAAAGGTAGACTATCAATGCCTACGGGAGTCTGCGCCCCCGTCGAAAAGACCGGAAGTGTTGTAGTGCTCGCCTGAGAAAAGAAGTTGCTGCCAGTTGCAGACATACTATCTGACTGACTAGCATTCGAATTCTGGCGCTGAGCATTGGGTCTCGAGGGAGTAGGATTGGGACTGGGGTTATAATTTGGGCCAAGGACAGGCCGCAGGGCTTCTGGAGGAGCATCATGAAGGTATTTAGCCTTCTTGCGCACACCATCTTGGCATGCATCAGCAAGGCCACGCTTAATACACCTTTGGCATGGTCTCTCATCTCCTGGAAAGATGTCAGTTCAAAATCTCTACTTAGCTGTCAAGCACGACGATCTCAACTATGACTCTTTTCCCACTGAAATGGGTAAAGGAAACGCGCAAGGCGGTTTAGCAGCGAAAGCCCCGACAACTGATGGATTAAAGAGCCAAGCTTCACATGGAGAAGACAAATTCATGTCATGATAATTGGGCAAATCGCCAGCATTCGGTCGTTGCAAGAACACTTACCACAAGTCAGATGAGCTCTTTGGCATGCAAAGCAGGCCCTTCGCGCCTTTTTCCTCCTTGGGCGCATAGGGTCTTTGGGGTCGTACTTCTTCTTGACCTCCGTGGTGCTCTCGGTAGTGCTCTGGTCGGTCATCTTCTCGTCTTCTTCTTTAAGGAAAGTTTCCGTCTCGTCTTCGTTCTCAGACATAACATCTGAGACCTCAGTGCTATTCTCCTCCATTTCGTGCGGCATGGTGTCTTAGGTTTTATATACAAGGCCTGGAGACCAGTACAAGGACTTGCGACAACTGGAATATCCACCTCTCAGCTTATACAGCCCGAGACTTTGTTTGGGTTATGGCACACAAGGCGGCTCGGATATGCAGGCTCCGATCCCAGAAACCTTTTTTTGTTTCTCTCTTTCACCTTGTCCTCCTTTTAGACGGCTTCGCGAAACCACACTTATCCAAGCCGTGGTGGTACAGCCAAGCAGGGACAAGCACGCCGTCGAATGGCAGTCACAATCAATGCTGTTCAGAGTGACAACAACCCCCACGGTGGCGTAGCGATGCGCAGATAATCTTTCCCTGATCTCCCTCGCTGATCGCCAACGCGTGCTGCGTAGGCGATGTATGTAAGATTAGGAACAATCTGAACTGCAATGCCCAGATGCGGTAGGACTATGGCGTTGGGCGCAAACGAGGCCAGAAGGCTGTATGCAGCCGTGTATATGATGATCACGTCTCTGGGCTAATTGGGGGACCGCAACCGCTCGGTGAAGCTCGTATCGTGGAAGGGGCGTACTCAATGAAAGCCAATAAGTGTATAGGTAAGATACACAGAGAGGCGTCTTGGTGGAACGTATATTGAGTTAATAGTAGGTCGCAGGGGCCGTGAGGCTGTGATTGTTGTCACCGAAGAAGGCGGAGGAGGTGGAGGAGGTAGAATTCCGATTCGATGAGCTTGGGTGATCGATGATCGCGAGATGCAGGAGAGTCGTTCGGTCAGCGGTAGAGGCGGAGCTGTCTAAGGCGACACGGAGGAAAAGCAACGGCGGCACGGGAGGTGAGAGATTTGGCGACAGTGAGTGAGGATGCGAATGACGACGAGGAAAGAATAGGATGCAGCTACCCGCGGGCCATGAGGAGTGGCTGCACCCGGAACCAGCACCAAAGCCAACCAATTTAAGCAGAAATTGGCCACTACAGAAACAGTAGAAGCTCACACGGCGTCGGCGACCGTAGAAGCAGGCTGTGGTGACAGCGTATATGTAGCGTTGTGCAGAGATGAGGCATGCGAACCAGGCGCGGCGCGGGGGACAAAGTCGAGCGCAGTTTGTGCGGAGGAGCCGGATCGCGACACAGATTGGGTTGAGGAGGGAGTATAAGAAAGAATACAGAATCGAGATTGAGAGTAGAAGTCGAACGAGGCAATTCGCAGAATAAGTTGTAAGCAATGACTGGTCGAATTCAAGGCCAGTTAGAAAGAGCCCGGTCAGGTCAGGCGACAGGGTGTTGTAGTGGTGGTAGTAGGTAAGGTAGCATTGTGGGTTTTGGTGGTTGGTAGATTTAGGTAGCAGACGCCACAGACAGGGCAGAACCTAGTAGGCAATTGGAGGATTGCAGACGCAGACGCAGGTGTTCCTGTGCTGATTTTGCTTGCTCCAAGTTAGGTAGGTAAATGTCGTCTACCGTAATTACCTTCTGCTGTGAGAATCGAGTGTGAATGCGTGCTCCCTTAGTACTATAGGGATCACAGAAGTACCAAGTTTGCTGTGCCAAGTACCTGATGTAGGTACAGTACAACAAGGTGGGTTCACGACAAGTTCTCAGTTAAAGAAAGTGGATTATATTTAAGGGGAATAGAGTGACGACGAATCTTGATTTTACATCACAAGGTATAAAGACAGCCAAGGCTCGTTCGTTGTGCATCCATGGCATGTGCAAATGTAGAAACCCGAGGTGATGATGCTACATGCAATCCAATCTCGTGAACAGCTACAGTACAGTACAGTACAAACAGGACATTGATTGACGGGCGGATGATCGAATAACCATACAGGTATTAGCTGTAATAAACCCACACAGGGTGGCAGGGTGGGCAACTCTTCATCCTTTCAGTCAATTCCCCTGTCTCTCTACGTAGCAATGAAACGTCAAACCCTTCAACCAGCCTTGACGTGGGCGGGTATCGTACATATCTGATAGTCAATTGATTCAACATCGTCACCAACAACACAATCAACACGCTGATCATCATGAAAGATTCTACCTCGAACAGTTCCAGGTGGATTTGATAGACTAATAGTATGGCTGATATTCTTACTCAGTCGTTTATGCCTCAGCAAACCGAAGTTTCAAGCCTCCCATTTTCACCAGCCGCTAGCAGAAACCAATTCGAGCCCAATCAAAGTCAAACTTTTGACTGCGGGGTTTACTAGGTCTAGGTAGTGGAGGGAGTAACCCGCTCTGGGGAAACTGGGAGCTGGCTATTGGTCTGACGATGCTTCTGTTTGTAACTGACGAAGCCTTGTATCCAAGGTCAGATTTTTTTTAAAGGTATTGGACCCATTGGAACAGTTGACGACTTGACTCAATCTACTTCTAGCGGTCAAGAAAGGTCATGGAAGGAGAATTTCACCTCCCGCGCCTCAAGCAATAGTCTCGATCGAGAAGATGAAGCTAAAGAGGTCCCGCTGAGCCGCCAAAAACTACTCCATTGATCCATCCATTCGAATTTGTATTCCCAATCGCCAGCCACCCAACAACCTCAACCCCTGGACCTGGCCTAGACTGATGCAATGTGAATCGCAAGAGTCTGGGGCCCTGGTTGGATGCTTCTATGTGCGTATGTACACGTCGACATATCAAACTCTCTTCTGTGTTGGTAATAGCAGAGTCAGCCAGAGTGTGATTCGTACCTCGCCTATGACAGGGGTCTCAAGGTGTCGTGCGACTGCAGCACCGTTGCGACGAGGTGCAGCGTCGGGCTGATGTTGGATAACTCTGGTGATATGTACGGAGTACTTGGTGCAGAATGCCAATTGCCATCTTGCTGATAGTCTGTCGTATCAGTACCTACACAGGCCAACATGCATGTACATGTATATGTTTCAAGTCATCTCTTGAGCAACTAACACGCAATTCTAGCCCTGTCATTAGTCTTTACCAAAACCTAGAAGCAAAAAGAAAATAAAAGAGGACCCTAGTGCTACTGACGTTAGTAGACAAAGAAATCTATTCGCCGGCGCAATCACTGACTGGCCGGTGTGGAACAGCCGGTAAGCGGCGTATAAGTAAGGTACCCGAAATGAACATATAGAGCACAGAGAAGAGTATGAAACATAGAATATCTACAGAGCTAAACTTGCCACATACGGTAATTACTACTCTCCTTAACAGACAGAAGCTTCATGAAGCGAAACTTAATACCTTCATCAGTGTCTATAAGAAGCCGGCCAGGCGGAACGCGGGGCTTGATGCCGAGCCCGGGTGCCGGAGGTGAGCGGAAGCCCAACGCCGCCGAGGGTAGCCAACGCTCAGCTGTTTACGGTGAAGAATAGAACGATCCATGTTTGATAGTCAGGGTCCTTTATTGGATATCCAATACCCGCGGTTTCGCTAACCGACCGCAACCCGTCGGCGACCGAGGCTTTAAGGCTGTTGTCTAGGACTCACTCTTGAATCATGCCAAGATACAAGGTAACGATCCTCATTAAGTTTGCGCAAAATAGTAAGTCTGCGCGGGAGCCTGATCTTCAGCATATGTATGTACTTTATGTACTTAGGTCATAGAGACTTGTGCATCGATGTTAGCGTGAAAGTTTGCGTTACAATTACCTAAAGTCAGGCAGAAAGGTGCTGTCTCAGGTGTAACTATTTGTGACTACGTATCATGAGACTCAAATCCTGTAGCATCTTTCAGCTTTTGTTCGCTTTTTCCTTTCTTTCTCCATTGCGGCTGCGCTCTGCATTGCATGACAGCCGCTCCAAGGCAAGGATTCCCAGAGTGATTAACACATCCGGCTGAGCCTCTTGTGGGCAATATACCCCCACTCCTTGTTGCTTGCTTTTTATAAATATTCACAGCGGGTAGAGGCATGTGTGCGTCAATGCGGTTGGAGGATACGACCCATGCTGCTGGCCGAGAACCTGGAGTCAGTCGAGGCTGCGATAGCCGAGGGCCTACAGATTGTAATGTAGGTAGATTTGACGTAGGGACTAAGGGGACTGAGACACCCTTGTCGATCTTGAAGATGTTCTTCACACCAAAGTTGTGGTTGGCCTATCTTATGCCGATGTTTGGTGTTCTAGCTCAAGGGTACGATGTGATATTGATTTTTGGCAAACTTGACCAGCTGACTGGGGTCAGATTTCCCAAGTATGATAATCAGCCATCTGAATTGGATGTACCTATTGCATATTCTGTGACAAAGACCTAATCTGGATCACGGTCGTTGAAGCCGCAGCAGCTGAGCACTTGTATCAAGCCACCATTTATACTCGCCTATTATTGATCATCATCTGCCTGTCCGTCATCCAGATCCCCGCATTCGCCTAGCGGCCCGGGAAGATCTTTACTCAAGATAAACTTAGCTGGCTGCATCAATTCTGGGGGAATCCTGAAATGCCTTTCAGCCGAGGGGATCCTAACAAGCATTCACAATCAGATCATGCATACTCATCAAAATTCTTGGTATACCCTCTTTTCACGCAATAGAGTCGGCTTTTGACAGGATCTTACGTATCTTCGAATACAAATTACAGAAGCGCCAATATTCCAAGCCCTGTGTTTAGAACCTAGACCGGCCTTTTGTACAACCGGCAATCAATCCACTCGTCTTCCGCAAAAGCCACCCTTGACCTGGTAGGACTTTCGGTGTATTAGTTTGAAATGTCCATCCAGTAGCTACAGTGCAGGGGCCTCGGTACCTGGTTTGGTGGCGTGGGGACACGGATGAAGTCAGGACTTGCAGTCCGGTCTCATACTCTTCTCATGTACCCAACTCTAACCTCGATGACAATCTTCAAGAAGTAGCAAATCGACTGTTCGCCCTGATTCTCTTTCCATACCGGAAGAATAGATAAGGAAAGGGCATCATGGCAACGGTCAAAAAAGCTAGCAAAGACGAAGCCCAGTGGTTGTTGAGCTTGGTGTACATCTGGTTACCAAACAGGGGAAATGCAGCTGCAGGACTCGAGTTAGCCATCTCTCATGCAGCTGAATCTCAACAACTTTCCGGGCGGACGCCTCATGCTCCCCAGAATAGGCTATGTCAGGGGAAGTTGGTGGCCAGCCGGCGGTGAAGGATTAGATGAATCCATGAGAGTACTCAGATACTCCTACGACTTACCAGCAAAGACACAACGCACGAAGGCATTAGCAGCAAGGGCACTTGCGGCATACTGTGGATACGCATCCACCTATTTCCATCAAAGTCAGCACAGTCTCTTCCTTGGCACGAGCACACTCCTGTCACAATGGCTAGCAGAGAGCTGTGTAACGTGCGGTGAGCCTGTCACAAACTTGTGATACAGGCACAAAGCTGGACTTACTAGGAAGGTGAAGACTCCACTGAACACAAGTAGGATTCTATATCAGAGTTCAGCGGTTAGCTGCAGTTCGTCAAGCAGAGGTTCAGGGGATACGAGATCAAAAGGAATGACCAAGCGGTGACTAAGACATGTTTTGCTCTCCTTGTGCGAATGCGATTCCGCGCGTCCGGTTCTTGTCTCAGTCCCATGTAGAGTTGGACTTGGGTATCACGGTGCTCCCATTGATGACGCCTCCTTGAGGCCTGTGAACGGTTTGGTTTGAAATGGGATGGATTGTGGTGACTTACCCAGCTCCAAAGATTGCCGATCCAATTGTGGGCACAATCCAGTGAACCCAGGGATAACACGACCAAGCAAACATGAATATACCAACTGGGACAAGGATGCCTCCCAGAATGGCTGGAGGTAGCCTAAACTCAGGCTGGCTGTTTCCTTCAATGCCGGTCTCCTCGCTCAACTTGCGGATGAGTTTGCTCCGAATATTGTGCCATAAGGGATCAAGGCCAGCGGCGAGCAGCATTCCCACGAGGATCCCGAGAAAAGAGCAGTCATTCTGCCAAAGGTTGAAACCGTAAATATCGCCGAATACGAGGTGAAAGGCTCCAAAGAAGAGATACAGAATGCCGAGGACGATGGCTGTGAAGATACATAGGTTCAGGCACATAGGCTCGAAAATCAATAGCTGAAATGGCCGTAGAAGCGATCGACCTATCGCGCTGGCGGCTGATTTCTGAACCTTTTCTGTAGGGGCCTTCCATCTTCCATCTCCAGTCTCCTTTCGCATTTGTTTTGCTTTGTCCTTCAGCAGGATCGGATCTTAGTCGAGGTTAGTTGGGACATATTGACCCTGAATGCTAGTTTGGACTCACGATATGTCTCAGGGACAAGAAACACAATGCCCAATAGTATAACAAAGGCCCAGATCAGAAGAGTCCAGTGAGTCCACCTCCAGTCAGTGTTATAGTTGATGAAGCCTCCGATCAAAGGTCCAATCGACGGACCAACAAAGGGTGCAAGTGAAAACATCAACATAGGCGCTTGCAACTCATCTGCTGTGAAGAGATCTCCAACAGTACCTCCTGACACAGCCAGAAATGCGCTACCAGCAAATCCATCGAGAAATCGACTCACAATCACGGTCTCGATATTCTGAGCCACGGCTTGAGGAATGATGAAGATAACGTAAAGAGTCCACGATACAATATAGATAAGTCGTCGGCCATGGAACTCGCTCAAGGGGCCAAGAAACATGGGACCTAGTCCGATACCTAAAACAAAGAATGAAAGACCAAGGATGGAGACTTCTCGTGAGTTGCCAAAGTCATCCTCCATCTGTCCATATGTAGATGTATAGATGGAACTAGCAGCAGTTCTGTGTTCACATAAGTATCCATCTCGGTTGATGATGCTGAAGAGATACTTACACGCAGAGACTTCCAGACGATACAATGATAATAATGAGCCATTTCTTCATCTTGTGAAAGCTCCGGGGGCATAAATTGTCGTTGTCCCCTCCATCCCAGCCGACTTCGAAAGGATCCTTCTCGGCTTCATCATCCGAAGGCTCGCTGTGGGGGTTACAGCTGTAACCATTCTGGGATTGACAACGGGATATCATAGCAGATGCTCGTGAGCGAGTTCTGATTGCTTGTGGTGGTTGAATGGACGCAAAAGTCGTGTCGTTTCTTTCAGGGCCGAGTGTCCCTGAATTCGTTGATGTCTTTTCAATATCACGATCCATGTTACTCATGATTCTGACTGTTAATAACAGTATTCAGGTAGTTATTTTGAGCTCTAGCTAAGAGAACCGACTTCTCGTAGTAAAGATAACTTGGTATTTCAAAACTATGCCAAGACTCTGGCCTCCTAGTCTTTATATACACTCTAAACACCTTACTCTCCAACAAAACTCTGCCATTTCTCACCACCACAAACTTAGAATCTCGACTATCTCGTACTGTGGAAATCACCTCTTGTTGTCATTGCTGACCAAAAGCATGACTTGGCACCCTGTAAAGATGCGAAATGTTTATTAATACCCAATCAAAGCTGACGAGCCAGGGTCTCGAGAGGAGCGATCGGCCGCCGTGGCTTGCTTATTGAACAGCTTGACTCTAGGAGAAGCAGGGCGCGTATGGCGTATTCCGTATTTACGAAGTTAGCCATTGCTGAATAAATAAGATTCACTATACTCCCACAAAATCACTTCTTGAGAAGGACAAGTTGACTATGAGACGCTGATGTGCTGAGACGGCGGGCTATTATCCCCCCCCCCCGTGTTGATCTCGGCGATAGAGTGTTAATAATGCATTGCGTATTAAGCCCGAAGAGCTCTTGTTTCGGCTTTCGGAGTTTGAGCTCTCTCAACCCATCTTTATTGAATTCTTTCGGCTCTTGACCATGGCAAATACATATTCATCACTCCTTGTCTCCTTGAGTTTGCCGGGGAAAGGGAGAACAAGAGCTCAACAACAATCTCATGGTTTTTAATTGATATTTCCCCGCATATCGAGACTTATGAGGCTCTCTTTTAAAGAGTCATCAGTACAAAAATAAGAGTAATGCCTATGCTCATGCTTAAGTACCTTGAACTTGATCGAACATCAGTAGCTCCGTATCACGCTAACACTGGTCATCTTCAGGTGGTCGAATGAGAGAGCCTCATGCTCAAGCAATACGACCCTGCAAGAGTTCAAAACCCGGTTATCCTTCACATGCTGATGGAGATATTGTCCGACTCCGTCAATAAGAGCCCCTTAGCTATTTCGAGTTGACGAACCAGGGCTCGAATCACCTGCATATCCCAGACACGGCTCAACATGGACCCAAACGGGACCAATTATCAAATATCTTGGCACCTCTCACGATGTCTGATAGGATGCCTAAGACGACATACGTACATGTCGTCATCCAGTTTCACTCGTACCACTGCGGGCGCTGGTAGGGTTGTAATGCGGGACATCAGTCAAGGCTCGGTCAGCAGAACGGAACGCCAGGAAAATGCCCGTGATCAAGAGACATCGTGTGTTGTAGGGTAAGCAGGTCCCTGGATGCACACCAGTCGTAGTTAACGAACAGATGCAATTAAAGAGTCATGAGGAGAGGTAGTAGTAAAGAGGTAAGGTATGCCACATCTATGCCTTCAAATAGTCAATGGTTGTCGAGACAGTTATCAGCGCTCAAGAGACATGACAATCGCACCAATCCCGCTTCAACCATGAGCTTGAATTGCAACTCAGAGATGCACTTCCAAGGCACACTGCAGCTGCACTGCCCAGTCTGGCAGAAGCGAACGAGGCAAAAGTGCTGCAACTATGCATGTAATTCTCGCAATAGGGCTCACTCATGATGCGCCCGCGACCGGCTGAACTCTTTTCTTTCCCACCATGACCTTGTCCCATTGGATTCTCCAGGGAACAGCGTTTCTTTCCTTGTGATTATTGGCGTGTTCTTGGTTACACCTAGTTGTTGCGATCGGGCCAAAGTTTGGTCTCTGGTGGTGTAGCCAAAGACTGTCAGAATTCACAAACAGACTGATCGCAAACACACAGAAAAAGCCCCAAAAGGAAATAGAAACTTGAGTGAAATAGAGGACACATAGCTATACTCGGCTCAACAGAAATACAATCAATTGGCCCAATTGGCCAAGAGTTATCGGCTGATCATAACCGCCAACGTTGCGTTGCGTTGCGTTGCCTTTGGATCCCCTCCAACAACTCGCACCATGAACATAAACATGGCGGTTTCTTTTTGACAACCCCCATTTCTCTGACGAAAACCTATTATTACAACTATTAAAATGTACAGATTTCTTTCCATCTTTTAGGCGCTTACCTCGGATCGCTTCTTTGGGCCACGCCGAGTCGCAATCATAATCCTCTCCACCAATGGATTCGCGTTCAGCAGCACGCTCAAACGTCATTCCGGAACCTCTACGACGCGGGGAGACGAGGGGAAACAAGACGAGACGCGGGGTTTCATTTGTTTGATCTGGTTATAAAAGGTCGCGGTTTTCTCCTCCAAGTTGCTGAGATTCTAAACCATCAACCCAGCTCTCTCTTCGTCTTCAACACGAACAAGCACTTCATAAACACTCAACTTGAATACCCTACAATCTTACCCCTACTCATTGAAACCTCTACATAACTCAATCAAACACACTTCACCTCTACCCCTATCATAAATACCCCCAATTGACTCAACATCATGTCTTCTCAAACCACTGCCCAATACTTCCCCAAGATCTACTCCCTCACCTCAGCTGATCATGCTCGCTCTGTCTATGATGAGTGGGCAAAGACCTACAATGAGGAGATCACTGGCAAAGGCCAAGACTATGTCGGCCCAGCCATTGCCGCTGCCTATGTCCCTCAAGTCCTAGGCTCTCCTACCATCAACCAAGACGTCGAGATTCTTGACGCTGGTTGCGGCACCGGCCTCGTCGGTGTCTTCCTCGCTCGCCTGGGCGCAAAGAAAGTCGACGGTGTCGACATCAGCCCAGGCATGCTCGACGAGGCTCGCGCTACAGACGCATATCGCAACCTAGACGTATGTGACCTGTCGCGACCACTGTCCGCAAAGAATGGCTCTTATGATGTCGTGACCTGTGTGGGCACCCTGACTCAGTCTCACGTTGGTCCCGAGGCTATCAGTGAATTCGTGCGTGTCGTGAAGCCAGGAGGCTACATCGTGGCTACCGTCATCCGTGAGATCTGGCAGACTGGTGGCTATGAGGCACACGTCAAGAGCCTCACCGAGCAGAACAAGATCAAGGTCCTGTCTGCTGAGTTGCAGGACTACCGAAGGGGTGCTGGAGCCAAAGCCTACTACCTCGTCTTGCAAGTGTCTGCATGAAGTGATTCAGTGATGGTAACTTCGGTGATGATGATGATGCTATTCATGGCCGGCTTCCCTTTCCTTTCCCTCTCAACAAAGAATGTTCGTGATTGGATTTCGTTTTGACATAGGTGACTCGCCAGTGAGCAACGCGATCGGAATCTCTTACACATTCCTTCAGCAACACATGCAGCATAAATATACAAAAGGCGTGCGTGCCCAACTCATGATTGTGATTCTGATTATGAATGTGACATGTTTATCACTTTGTTTTAACCTAGGTTGTATATAAAAAGGAAGTGTCGTTGACTCCCGGCCTGTCCCCAAGTAAGTTTGTTCTTCCGTAGGAATTCAGCTTCATCGTATGAAACGCCTATATAAACTGGTATCTAAGTGTTGCTATGGCATGCTTCTAGTCTTATAATTCAAGCATGATTAACTGACTACTGGATCATTTTCGTAGCACATAAATTTCTAAAAATGCATATGTAGTTGTGGAATAAGCTGGCTAGGGCTGGCTAATGCTAATATCCCGCCCTATATATATGTCGTTACAAAACAAAAGAAACGATAGTAAACAACCTCAGAAGCTCATATCTTATCTACAATGGAGTTGGTTTCATGGTAGCTAGGGTTTACCACACATTCAAAGGCACCATGTTCCATCGCTATTAGCCATTTAAATTTGTCAGTTGGCTTAAAGTTCCGAGACTCGTTCTTGTCTATGAGTGGCCTAAATCTCAAGGGAGTCTTTGCCTCATCAGGATGTATAAATTTGCTAGGTATCTCGACTATTCACCGAATCATAAAACAGATGACAACAGACCCGTGTCATGGATCAGCGGCAATCATAACGCCCAATCGGCGGGTCTCGGGCGGCTCATGAAACTAGCTGGCCATGATGATGTCTATTCTCTCGGGGAGTTTTCTGTCCTGTCGGATACTCTGAGGCCTTCCACCATCCGGGTTGGGGCTTGGGGGCTTGTCCTTGCTCACCGACTCTCGGATACCACTTCCGATCACGGGACAAGATCCTCTAGTAGGTCATCATGACCATCATGACATGTCTCTGAACTGTCTCACATATTCCGAGGCATGATACACCTAGGACTGGGTCATGATACTGACGGTTTGAAGCCAGAGAACCAACAGCACAGTAGCAACTCATTTTCCATATATTGTCATTATACATCTATCTACCTTGGGACAGCGAGTTCCCCCATCATGAATACTTTCCATCTGTTCTCATAGAGCACCATATACCAATCATGCATGCATATTCTATCTCAAACCCAAGCAAACCAAACCCAAAACGCCGAAACGCGCCAACATGTACTGCCCAACTGATACGGTATATCCACCAACACAAAACACATCTCTAAAGATACTCCGGCAAACCACTCTTGGCAAAGTCAGGGACGTCCTTGTCGCAATTGAAGTCACGATCCCAAGGCTTCTCGGGCAAGACACCCGCCTTGAGGCCAGACTCATAACTCCACTGGTAGTTATTCTCCGTCTTCCATGTCCAGTACCACCATCCCCAGCCCTTTTCGAAACTGTGCATCTGTGCTTCGGCGAACATCCTGAGGAACTTCTTATACTCATCGCTCCAGTCGCTAGGGTCGGCGTTGGCGCCACGACATGAACACTTATCGTCCTTGGTTGGGCAATGAGGCTCCAAGATGGAGGTGTCCTTGTTCCCGGTATCGTATGTGCCCTCCCAGCGAGTACCCCAGCCGACGCCAGTGAGATACTTCGCGCAGTCTGTATCGGCTTGAGACCACTCGGCAAAGATGGTTGGTCCATAGCCTGTCGAAGGATTCATACTGATCTCAGCCTGCTCAGTCCAGCCGTCACAAGCATACTCAACCTTTTCCTTGTGGGTAAAATCGATCTGGTTCTCGTTGAAAATGACATACTGGTGGACATCAAGGACCATATCATCGTAACCCGTCATCAAGCCTTGCCAGTTCTCAAGTCCCATGAATCCATCCCCAAACACCACGAGAGCCTTTATGCCGTTCTTACGGACCAGCTTGTATGCATTTTCTGTCCATTGGATAACATCGCTTGTTTTCAGGCTGGTCATTCGAGGTTCGTTGGCGAGACCATAGTGGGTGATGATGTTCTTATAGCGAGGTTGAGCGAAGAACTTGGACAAACGATTGTGAATATCAAGTGCCCGCTCTGCGTTTTTGCTGCCGTCTTTTCCATTGAGCCAGCCAATGGAACCCCATCGACCACTATGGTTCCATCCGTTTTGACTTCCCGGAATACCGTGCAAGTCCAAGTTGACTCGCAAGCCATACTTACGGCACCACTCGATCGCACGGAGAAGATATCTCCAAGATGTTCGGTACACATAAGGATCGCCATCGTAGACCTCGACAGCCCAGTAATTGAAACCAATTCGGACGTGATCGAGACCAGCTGCTTGTATGTCCTTAAAGGTTTGTTCTGTAATGAACGAGGCATAATGTTTTTCGAGAGTTTTCGCGGCATCTGAACCCAGCTTCTCGGACAGAGTCCACTCATCAATGATGCCCTCCTTGGTATCATAATTGAAAAGAGATGGGCTGATGAAGGGCTCCAGATAGAGCCATCCTCCAATACAGACTCCGCGAGCAGGTTTCTTTGCGTAAGATCCCCAGGGTTTGTTGAGAGGTGGTACATTGTCGTTGGCTCGGGCCGAGTCATCCCAGTCGTCGTAGAGACCCATGACGGGCAAGTCTCCAACCATTTGGTCAGTGAAAGTGAGGTTGAAATCAGTGGTTGACTTCCATGTCCAAGGATCGAGATATGTGTTCTGCCACTTCTCGGGTATTTCTGAGTGGTCCATCCCGTCCAGGTCAGAAGTATCCTCAGTTGAGTCGTCCGAGCTATCGCTGCTGCCTCCTCCTCCTCCACCGCCTTTGTTCTTTTTACTGACGACTACTGCCACAATGATAATGATGATGAGGACAACGGCACTCACACCGAGTGCAATCCCTGAGTACAGTCAGCTTCTCAACTACCAATTTCGCCGCATCACAAACTTACAGAGTTTCTTCTTGCTCTTCTTTGGCGGTTTTGACAGATAAAAGTCCTTCTCTTGTTCCACACTGTCAACACTCCCCCAACCACCCCGAAGATGAGTCTTGGACCGTCCCTCTTCCATGATAGCACCGCTCACGACCCTTTTCTTTTTATGTTTGCCATGAGTTCGCGGCCTATCGGGATCTCGATCCCGATCTCTCTTGTGCTCATCTCGTCGTTCTCGTCTTCGTGATTCATCTCTGTAGTCTCGACTCGCCCTTTCGCTCCGTTTCTTCTGTCGCGCATTCTCCCTTTCCAGATCCGCCAAGGCATTCGCTGATAATGTTCTTGAACTTCTGTCCCGGGTGTCTTCGGATCCAGAGACTGGTCGCCGGGAGCTTTGCGATTTCCTCTTCCGCTGACCGTTCCTTCGTCGATCCCTTTCTCTGTGCCTATCGCGATCTCGAGGTCGGTGTGAGTGAGAGCGCCGCGATGACTCTGGCGCCGGCATCGTGAGACATGTAGCGACGGCGTAATTGGAATGCAATCTCTACAAAAATGGACTTGAGCGAGTGTCAATGGTTTTACGACCAATTACGACGTCAGTCTTGGCCGATCGTGGTTGTCGGGGCAACCAGATATATCCTTGGAATTATCCCAGGCCCAGGCCCAGACCTCGTCGAAACGATAATCCAGCTACAGGACTGATTCGACACGTTTCGTCATGTTTTCTTTTTATTGCTCCAGTCATTAGGGAGGCCAAATCGGCCCTGTCAGAAGAAGCCGGACTTCCTTTTTCTTCAAATGCAACACTATGTCGATGGTCAAAGCGAATGAAGCATACGTACGCAACGGCAACTCATTGCCGTTCAGTAAGTATATGGATTCCCAAAAATAAGATGCAATGTTTCCTGGAGTCCGCGTACATATCCAAGATCTGCCCAGATATTGGCAACACCAAGATTCTTATTGCATTGGTTATTAGTGCATAGGCTGGTTGACTGGACACTCTGGTCGGCGAAGCGCTTGGATTTGACTTAACGGCTGGACGGCTCACGATGGTTTGCGAGACACCACGTCAACCAATTTTTTAAAAAGCAAAGTATAAGGGATGAGGCACTTTTTTGTTCTCTAGAATAATTCCGTCAAAGACCTGATGCTTGTAGTATTGGGGAAGATAAGATCTCAGTACTTGTACTCTGTACTATCTCGATGATGATCCTTGTATGTCTTATCCTTATCAGTGCTATCTATTTAGCAGACTATCTTCAGCTCGGCTCATCAAGCTTGCTGCGCATAGTGAAATAGTCCTTTGATGAAATGATTTATACTCTACCGTATAGTTCTGTTTAGTGTTTCCTGTGTAATGATCCGTGTTATTAGGAGCTGATTTGGTAACTCTCCGTCTTCCATGTTCGGCATTAGATCATGAGGGCGATAGAAGCCGCCCGCCAATCCCGCTGAGCCCGCTGCAAGCCGAGCTTGACATCACCTTCACCGAGGATCAATCAATCAATAAGCCTCCTTCGGCTGGCTTTGGATATCTAAGGTATAATCATTCTGCTACAACTCAGCTGCTACTACTCCTCTGACATGCCATTCAAATTGAATCTCTAATCACCCATCTCCTGCCATTACCACCTGTGAACATTGCCAGTCCATCGCCATGAAGCATCGTGTTATTCATCAATTCAAGAGGGCACACGTCGTCAGCAATCCCTCGACGGCACGACTCTCACTTGCGCTTCCTGTAGGACGAAAGTGCTACTCGACACATCCTCCGAATGCCAAACTAAATCTGCCTGTCGACTATGGCACAACTCCTCTCCTCGCACATAACTCACAGGCTGCTTTGAGCCACAAGGAGCTGCCTGAAAGCATTCGAAATGGCCCGACCAAGAAGATGAACCTGTTTCAGGCCATCAACGACGCGATGGGAATTGCACTAGCTGAGGATGAGTCTGTGGTCATTTTTGGAGAGGATGTTGCTTTTGGTGGTGTCTTCAGATGTACTATGAACCTTGCCGAAACCCACGGTGCCGAGAGAGTATTCAATACTCCCCTTACAGAACAGGGTATCATGGGATTCGGTATTGGTCTTGCTGCGGAAGGCATGCGACCTATTGCTGAGATTCAATTCGCCGACTACGTCTACCCAGCTTTCGATCAATTAGTCAACGAGGCCGCCAAGTTCAGATATCGTGACGGGTCCTGCGGGCGAAGTGTGGGTGGCTTGACAGTACGAATGCCCTGCGGTGGTGTTGGTCACGGAGGTCTCTACCATTCACAATCTCCTGAGAGTCTCTTTACACATATTCCTGGACTGAAGGTCATCATGCCAAGGTCGCCAGCCCAAGCCAAGGGTCTCCTCCTGGCCGCAATTCGCAGCAACGATCCCTGCGTGTTTATGGAACCCAAGATCCTGTACCGTGCTGCCGTCGAGCAAGTTCCTGTTGGTTCATACGAACTCCCACTATCGAAGGCCGAGATTCTCAAGGAAGGCAAAGATGTCACAATCGTCTCATACGGTCAACCCCTCTACCTATGCCAAAACGCCATCAAGCAGGCAGAGCAGGACCTAGGCATCTCTGTTGAGTTGATCGATCTTCGAACTCTGTATCCATGGGATAAGCAGACCGTACTCCAGAGTGTTCGCAAGACAGGACGAGTCATGGTTGTCCACGAAGCTATGGTGAATGCAGGTATTGGCGCTGAAGTTGCCGCCACCATTCAAGAAGACCATGATACATTCCTGCGGTTAGAGGCACCAGTCGCTCGAGTTGCTGGGTGGAGTATTCACTCGCCTTTGCTATATGAAAAGTTTAATGTTCCTGACGTTGCGAGTAAGTAATCGAAAGATCATTGTGGTGATGGTCCAAAGCTAACATTGCTCCCAGGAATATATGATAATATCAAGAAGTTGTTGAACTATTAGTGGAAGAATAATGGACGAGGGGTAAAGCGGTTACCAAAACAGCCAAGATAGCTAGAGCCGTAACATAGGAATTCGAGGAATCGATTTTTTAAGGAGCACAAATGATTTGATGATATCTTGATACCTTGGGTGTTCCAAGTTATAAGTCTTTCCTTGCGGTAGATGTTAAACAAATAGAAGTGCTAGCATTGACCCCACTGACGCTGTCGCCGTCGCCTATGCTCCTACTCCCTGCTCCACCCAAGCTAATGGAGCTCCTCCATCCTCTGCCCCGCCTCCCCTTGACTGTGGGCTGTGCCTCAAGAACTCCACGCCCTGAGCCTCGACGCCAACGCCCGTCCTTTCCGCCTTATACTTATACACGGCGCATTCATTCTCACTTAGCCATGTCGGATCTAGAGACTGTTTCTGCTTTTGTCGAGGGTGCTCCTCCGGGAGAGGTACGTGCTGATATCATCCTCTTGTCCGCGGCGTCATCAGCTAATATGGACTCCTAGCTCGCAGATGTTATCGCAGGTATTACAGGTCGAAATGCGATTGCTGGGCAATGAAAAATACTGATGCGAATCTGCAGATATCAAGTCCCTCACCCTCGAAACCTCCCCCGATATCATTTCCAGCCTCGGTCCCGCATTCGAAAAGTACAATGAGGAGCAGTTTGTTACGGTGAAGCTGCCCGGTAGCAGCCAACCAGTAGGTGACGAAGAAGTTCGAAAATAGAGAGATTGGAGCTGATGAGGTGCGCTAGGTCATTATTAGCTCTCACAACTCACTTGGAGACGGCCGATACTACGATGTTGAGAGCTCTTCCAGCTTTGCTTTCGACCACACTACGCAGGTAAGCTGCGCATGCCTACACAAACTGGTATATGGTTCTGACGGAGGAATAGAAAGCTAGTGCCGTGCAAAGCCATGTTCTGGAAGGAGCTCAAGCGGATCTTGTGTAAGTTGGTTCGAGCCGGTTGGATAGTGTGAAGTGCTAACATGCAATCATAGCAAATCCATCCTCAAGAGTATCGGACCTTACGTTGATGAGCACTTCGCCAATGCTGCGCACGGTGTCTACCCAATCGAGTCGGACTCCAAGATCGCAATCGTCATTGTTGGCAACAAATATAGCCCCAACAACTTCTGGTAGGTTTTCTATGCAACAGTCCTGTTCCACGAAGCTAATGTCTCTAGGAACGGACGCTGGCGGTCGCTGTACATTCTTGACCCATCTTCCGGAGCTCTCGAAGGCTCTCTAAAAGTTGACGTACACTATTACGAAGACGGCAACGTTCGTCTGCTCACCAACAAACCCGTTTCCAGCACCATCTCCTCTGTCAACGGCACCAGCATCGTTAAGGAGATCTCGACCACGGAGCGAAAGTACCAGGAGGAGCTGAACAAGGGCTTCGTGAGCCTCAGCGAGGGAGCCTTCAAGGGCTTGCGACGACAGCTTCCTGTGACGAGACAGAAAATTGAGTGGGATCGTGTAACGAGCTACAGGCTGGGTCAAGATATTGGTGGTGGAAGCTCAAGGCGATAGAGCATGGTCATTAGCAGCGCACGGATTTGAACGATAGGCCGGATGAGAATCAACGTAGAATACATGCCAAGGATCGATATCTATCTTGAAGGTACTAGCCTCTCCTGAGTTGGAGAATTAAGAATCCGAGCATCGATTGAGGATAGCTTGGGCTTGGATGCGATTATCTCGATAATCAAAGCGTAGTATCCAAGCCTTTGATAACTGCCTGATCCCTAGTGCACGAATCACTAGATTGTGTATTTGGCATGGAACGCTTCGGAGGCTTCTAGTCTTATGCACAACTTGTAACACATAAACCGAATTTGTGACTGACGGGAGCTTGACGGATGGCACTCCGGGCATACATGACGGATGATGTAAAGTGGTTGAGCAGTAGGAAAATCTATACGCCAGTCTAACTGCAAAGGTCACTGGATGTTTTATCTTTTCGCTGTCTGAGAGCAGCTTGCAATACTTAATTCAAGGCCCTCTGATATTGTTAATTCATCGATCTCCGGGTGGTTTTACCTAGATGGTCATAAGCTTAAAGGGCCCAGAGCAACCAGACCATGTGAAACATAAGAGGCTCACAGCAAGCAAAGCCTCTGTCATATCTTGCTTATCTTGCATAAGTCAACCGCAAAGGGTAAAGGTTAGAGATGTCTTTCCTCGGGAATCGGAAATCGGCATCTCCATCGGTACTGGTTTGCGAGTGACCTTCAGCTCTTGATATCACAGCATGTGCCATCAGAGCTGTGATGTTCCTCGGAATTAGGTTGGCCATGGAACACGTCGGCATAGTGTCCGGTTATCTTGACTCTTTATCATGAGAGATGTCCCGCCAAACTTGTCTTGAAAGGGTAATTTCCTCCCAGGGCGTGACTTGTGACAATGACATAACCCCGCGGTAGACGGAGGAAAGGTCCGTGTTTTAGATATGTACCGGTGATGTTTGCCTTAGTTTTTAAGATGCGGGGGAGATCATATATGGGTTTGGAGGGGCAGATCTGGCGTTGATAACTGTTTTGTAGCCTATTGCCAATCTGTCCTTCACGGAAGAGATCGGA
This sequence comes from Fusarium pseudocircinatum, assembly GCA_013396035.1. NCBI lineage: Eukaryota > Fungi > Ascomycota > Sordariomycetes > Hypocreales > Nectriaceae > Fusarium > Fusarium pseudocircinatum. Next base: position 60,793 of record JAAOAS010000149.1, read on the forward strand.
AGAATTTGAGTAATAACTATCCGATGCCTTTCGGATTGGATCACCATAATTTGATCATAGACATAAAGAATCATACCACATTGGGTATGAAAAAGCAATGGAACCCGCCGTTCAAAATGACGGTGAAGTGGTATTGAAGCTGGGGCGGGGAAAAATCACCGTATTCGTATGGATGCCAGCAAACAAACGGAATCAAAGAAGGGAATTGTGCTAGCCCACGGTTCTTGGGCCTCATCAGCAGCCGTACAAGTTACTTGGGTTGGTAAGGCTGGGATTGAGAAAAAGCGACGAATCAGAGATTGGCGACGGTAATTTTGATGGCTGCGATTGGCTCAAAAGTACCCTCGGCGACGGGCCTTATAGGGAATGGGTCCGGATGTTGGGACACCGAATCGTACCAGGAACTCCAAGTGGGTGAGGGTGAGGTTGAGGTTGAATTCACTACCAGTCGTGGCCTGGATGATAAGGTTGTGAGTAACAAAAGGCGCATGTTAGAGGAGAGAAATGTGCCGAAAATGATCATCATAAAGAGAGAAGTAGTAGGTAATCTAAACGGATACAATTGGACCCCCAGAATCCGGTAACTAGTACGGGACGATTTCGGTGGACTTCCTTTCCGATGACCTTCCGAGGAATCAGAACAGATGGAAAGAAACAATAGAAGGTAAGACGCCGCAATGGAAAGGATCAGGATCAGGATCACGTACCGAGTACATAGAATCTGTGTGGGGCAGCACTTTACTCCGTCTACCTAGGTAGTACCTAAGGTATGGGCCCCTGGGAAGAGTGGCCGCCGCCGAATCTCCAGAAGGCCACCTAGAAACAGGGGACCTAAATTAATTTAGCTGTTAACTTGGGTTAGGTCCATCCAGTTGCGTTGCTTGTGACTTTCCATTCTTCTCTCCTCCTTTCTTCTCTTCCATTCTTCCACTCCCATCCTCCTACAATCCCAATCCCACCACTTGTGCGACGACAGCCCTCGGACAAGACCAGAACCCCCAATTCTCTTCACGATCCGTCACATCAACACCGCAATCATGTCCGCGAAGAAGGAGTTCACCATGCAGGATGTTGCTGAGCACAACACCTCCAGCGACATCTACATGGTTGTTCACGACAAGGTCTACGACTGCACCAAGTTCCTCGACGAGCACCCGTACGTTCTTTTGCTATCCTTCTGCGCTACGTGACGCAATCGTTGCTCAGGATACTAACATCGACTTAGCGGTGGTGAGGAGGTCATGCTCGACGTTGCCGGTCAGGATGCCACCGAGGCTTTCGAGGATGTTGGCCACAGTGACGAGGCCCGAGAGGTCCTCGACGGTCTTCTCGTCGGTGAGCTCAAGCGCCTGGTGAGTAACGAACAGGACCCTCCATCTCGACGGAGCAAACGCTAACATGTGTTGTTTACAGCCTGGTGACGAGGGCCCCAAGCGCCAAATCGCCAACTCGAACCAGGGAAGCGGCAAGTCTGATCCCGCCGGCTCTAGCTTGAACACATACGCCATTGTTGTCGCCGTTGGTTTCATCGCCTACGTTGCCTACAACTATCTCCAGAAGCAGCAAGAGGCTCAAGGCCAAGCCTCCGCATAAGCGCCTCATATCAATCGCATTGCATGAATGAGGATAGAGAAAAAAAGGGTGTTCTTTGGATTTTGCTACGGCATCAATGCACATGAATGTCTTAGGGCAAATATGCATTGGGAGTTTTCTTTGGCCTGAACAGAGGTCGGTGATAGACGGCGGGCGCGCAGCTACTAAATGCAGCTTACCCCGGCTTGGACATGATGAGAACAGTGGGCAGCGGCGAATTCACTAATGTCAAAGCCCATGCCAGTCCCGATTTTCGGGATTTTACTTTTTTGTTGGGGGTGGACGGAAGAGGGGATCGGGAAGTGCAACCGAAACCCGAGAAGAAAGATAAGGATCGCAGCGAAGCGCAGACGAGACCCCATTTGCGAGGCGCGACTCATGCGCAGTCAGACAGACGATGCGGCCATCTCGTCTCATGGGCCACGGTGTTACATGAGCACGGGACATGTATTCAACAATGGAGATGACAAATCTTGGGGCAATAAAGTAAAGTAAATATATATCACTGTTTTAATCAATGACTGGTTATGACCATTTCCCCCTTGCCTTTCGTGATTAAAACCTAATAGATACTAAGTTCTTACTGAGTGGGCTTTGTATAGTGCTTTGACCGTACGTCGACCTCTTCACCTATGGGGTTCTACAGAGTTGAAACGTTAAAATGGAGTTTCATTCTTTTCCAAGAACGTGACTACTTTAAGGATCTCTGGTTATCGAGAAGCGGGGAGAAACTTGAGCTGGTTAAAGCTTAAGCTTGCGGCCGACAAGTATATCAATATCTTGACCAATGGTGATTAATGCTACGTTTCTCAGAATCAATCTAATTTTTTGCCTGTGAATTATAACGGAAACAATCTTCTCAACAGACCTAGTTTTACCGTGAAGTATAACAAGAGGGTTTGATATCCGTTGCCTATGACTGTACGTCTCATTCAAGCAAATATAAATATGCGTTCGATGTCCATGAAATGGCGTTTTTTCCTCCTCTTGCAATCACACACTCTGTACTCTCACATTGAGCCTCATTCTGTATACCAATCGATTGTACATTCAGTGGAGGTTAGTAGCACAACCACAGCAGTGCACCCCCCCTGGTCACTACTGGTACCTAGCGCCACACTAACGTGAACATCAGCCTCGCCGGATCAACGTCAATCCAAACTTCATTCAAGCTTACTTCACGCAACCTCAACCCCCATCTTCCTTTTTCCTTATTCCTTTGTTCTTCGCTGTCCGCCCTGGCCGTCTCTCCTTGACACCAATCCCCTACAATACAAGCGCGACCTCTCGATCTTCATCTCCGATCCGCAGAGAATACATTCTTTTTTCCTAGATAATCATGTCGTCCTATCTCGAAAGGCAGGCAAATGCTTTCAAGGGAACCCTCTCAGCAGCCGCGACAAAGATCTCAAATCCATCAACAAACAAGGCTTCATCTCTCGCCGTCCCTTCGCTTGCTCCTCCCTCACCATCTCCTTCAGCAGCCTCCGATCCGAATACTCCTACTTCCAAGCGAAAACGAGATGCAGGCCCAGAGGTACCCTACTCTCAGCCGCAGCTCACAGGCTACGGTGCTGGGGTCAAGACGCAAATGACATATGCTGTCGATTACCTAAAAAAGAAGGGCGACGCAAAAACCATCACGGATATCATCGACCATCTCAGTTTGCGGAATTTTGACGATGAGCACAAGCGACAACTTGCTGAAGGTCTACGAGGACACCCTCGTGTAGAGTGGAAGCCTGATGCAAACCTGAGCGAACAGACCTGGAAGACTGGCACTTATGTCCACCGACCTATCATTCCCGGAGTCAAGGACTCAACCAGCCTTCTCGCTCATCTTCAAGCCAAGACAGACGCCTCAGGTGTGTCAGTGAAGGATCTCAAGGACGGCTGGCCCGACTGCGAAGACACAATATCAGCCCTCGAACGTCAGCACAAAATCTTGGTAGTGCGCACTAAAAAGGATAACATCCCGCGCTACGTTTGGCCCAATGATCCCTCGCTGCACCACAAGGTCCAGCCAGAGTTCCAGAGCATGTGGCAGCGTGTGCAACTACCACCCCTCGAGGAGATGCACCGCAAGCTCACGAGCGTCGGACAAAAGCCCACAAGCGAGGATCCCCGCAAGGCAAAGGATGGACTGGCCAATAAGCCCAAGGCTCAGAAACGTCGCAAGGGCAACAGGATCGGCAAGGCTACCAACGTGCACATGGCGCATCTCATGCAAGACTACAGTGGCATGCGACGATAGGGAACGCGTGTATCATAATTGTTTTCATTTCAGGGCGTTAGGGTGATGAGCTCGTGACTCAAGGGACGAACGAATCATTTGATTTGATTTGATTTTTATCTGGCGTTTGGCGATAAAGGACCCCATTGAGATTATGGCCAAACAAAAAAGACAAAGGGCATTATGAGACGGGCATCGTCGGGTAGACTTAGGGAACAAGGCAGCGGCATGTTTTAAATTATTCAATCAACAACATTGTTCAATATCAAAAACTCCAGTCGCCTTTTGCCGTAGTACGTGACAAGCCTTCTATCTCAATTGTGTATCTCTCGCCTTCCGTGCCCTTTGTCACAACATTGATTTGTCTTTACCTGTTCTCCCGCCGTATCTTGTCAAACAAGCTCTCAAAGATGTCTGACTCTTGATACCCCCCAACTCGATACTTCTTCTGAACCGTAACGCAGGGCACGGCTTCTACGCCCGCTATGGCAGCAGTTCTGACCTCGTCCTCGAGCGTCTTCCCCAGACCAGGCCCCAGAAGCGCGGCTCTCATATCAGAATCTTCGAGCTTGGCCTCTGTCCGGCCTACGTGCATCAACCAGGCTTCGTCGGCAATGTCAGCCCCGTTTTCAAAGTGACCACGGAACAGTGCATCAAGGAACGCAGACTGGACATTTGCTCCGCGAATTTCAAGGGTCAAGGCCACAAGTCGATGGGCAGGCTGTGAGGGCCCTGTCTTCCCAGTCACAGAGAATTCGATGCCGTAACGAGCACCGGCTGTTTGGAGCCGAGAAGTGAAAAGACGAAGCTTCTCTGGGGACATGAGCTTTTCATAGAGGGCACGCTTGTCACCTAAAACGGGTTAGAATAACAGCGAGATGTAGGAAACAGAATTGAATTACATCTTCGTAGCGTCGGGTACAGCAGAAAGGGCTTCCATGTGACATCGAATTCAACTTCTGGGTGGAGTGCTTGATATCGCTCCATGGCTTCCTCGAGAGTCTTTTTCTGGAGAAAGCACCACGGACATAGGATGTCTCCATGGATGACGATGTCAATAAGCATGGTTGAGAGTGAAGAGAGTGTGTTAGAAAAGAATACGAAAGAATCTCTGTTTGTAGAGCGTTCAAGTCGTCAGGGCGTATAAGTAAAGATGGACGCCAACACCAAAAGTTAAAAACCGTTGAATACCGTCACACTTTAGTGAGAAAGCCACTGTCGATCTGCAAAGCAAACAACCCAAGATACTTATATATATGAACGGAGCACTTCCTCCCCATCCGTCCTGCATTATGAAATCTCACATTTTGCCCTCCAGGGACCAGGGCTTTAACCAAACATCTTCCATCCAAGCCCTCTCGTGCATGATAAAAGCCCAGCTCAGCCGGCGTCAGGGCTGCCCGATTGGCAAGTCCAGGCATCGATGCCGCCCATCGTGGCCTGTGGTTGAATATTGAATATGTCTGCGATGAATAATCAGAAAATCGCCGTTCTGCGGGGGTCTACTCTGCACTACCGGGAATTAGGCAGGGGGAGAAGCTTTCTCGCTTTTTCGCTTTTTACTGTGCTTTTTTTTCCCTTCTTTCTTTTCTTATTTCAAAATGGCTTGGTTTCAGCTTCTTAGCTGAAATTTATGGTCTTAAAAAAGTCTAGACCGGTCGCTGGGCTTGACAGTCGCGTGCTCGTGGAGGCTTTGTTCTACGTGATAGACATCATGGAGGTTTTTGGGCTTGACAGCACGGATTTAGACGAGGGGTGATTTGTCGATCTCTCTGGGCAGTGAAACACCAGATGTTCATCCATGCGGCTCAATTGAGGGGTACATATCAGTTGGCAATAATTGCCGAAGGACATCGGCCGCGGCTGACCGATATATCAACCGATAGCTGATGTTCTGGTTCTAGAGCATGTCTATGTGTGGGTGTCACAGCATAAACTAGTCATATGCGGGCTGATATTCGTTTTTGTTGAGTGTAGTAATATATTTCATCGCATCAAATAACAAAGTCTATGTTGGTTGCCAGTCCCTAAGTCCAAGTCTACATAATAATACACAAACATGCCAGCGTCTTGTGCTTCCCATAATGCCTGTTGTCTTTGTCTCTGATACGCTCAGAAACGAAAGAAGAAAAAACAAGCAAATGTTCCAGTGTAACTCCCGTCCTATGTTTGCGTTATGCAGACAAATGCAATGTCCTGTTCGTCGTTCATCACATTGCCATCCGCCAGTCTATTTGATACTAGAACAAAGGAAACAAAAAAAGCATCCATAATGTACGAGAGATGGGGGAATTGATAAAGCATGAAAAACACGAAACAGTGCAGAAATCAACGTTCAGAGCATGCTCCATCTAGGAGCGAGCCCGCCTATTAGACGGGAGAGTGTTGTGTGTTGTGGGGGGATTGATATTAGACTAAGACATGCGCACAACTTGTCGTCAGCTGTGGCAAGCTCATGTGAAGGGGTATGAGTATGGGAATCCAGTCCAGAAGGAATTAACGCCGCCATAATCTTCGTGCCCGAGTCGGGCACAGCTTCAATAATACAGGGTATCGGTGAGCTCACTCCTGATCATCACAAGAAAGACGACCTTGAGCATTGCTCAAGCGTCAGAATCTGGCAATATGCCTGACTAAGCCATGTGTACCAGTCCCGGTTCAGTGCTCTGGGGTCGGCGCATGTGCGCAGCGGCACTGTAATACATCTGGTTCATGGCTTGGTTGGCAGGATACGCATCCGCGGGGTCAGGGTAAACATAGCTGGCGTTGTTCTGCGAGGGCGAGGCCATGTGCGAGGGAGACTGCCAACCAACGTTGGCCATGTGAGGGCTTCCACCATTGCTGCTGGGCGTACCCTGGCTGTTATCCAGGTTAGGCTCCAGAGTAGGAGGAGGACCATAGCTAGTGGGATGCGAGGTAGGTCGCATCATATTGAAACCGCCAGACGAGGTGGAGGTAGGGCTGCCAACACGCATGTGCATGGGCAGAGAACCATTCTGTGACAGGTACTGAAAGTCACCAGGGTGACGGGGGATGCTGTTGTTACCAGACAGATCGACACTGGGCGACATAGACATAGTTCGCTGACTAGGAGAAGGAGTCGTCAAGGGCGAGCCGTGGTTAGACATGTGGTCGCTTTCAGACCGAGTCTGTGACAAGCCCTTCGACTTTGACGCAGCAAGAGCAGCAGCGGTCGCCGCGGCAGCCTCCTCGATGGTACCGCTGTGGTGGTTCTGATGGCGGGTGAGGGTGGTGCGGCGAGTGAATGTCTTCTGACAATCAGCGTAGGGGCATTTGTAGGGACGCTTCCCAGAATGTGTCCTGCGGTGTCGGGCAAGGGAGCTGCTGTCACTGAAGGGCTGTATTTGGTAAGCGACTGTCACAAACACCAGAGTTTTGGGTGCTAACCTTTGCGCAAGTCTCGCAGTGGTGAGGCTTCTCTCCAGTATGCACACGCTGATGCACAGTCAAGGCAGACCTTTGAATAAATTGCTTTCCACATTGGGGCCAGTCGCAAACATGGGGTCGAACTCCGCTGTGAATGCGCTCTGGGACTCATTAGCATTGCCAGTCAGTCTCAGCATTCATGTTTACTTACCGTGGCGAGCAAGATCGCTGCGTCGAGCGAATCCCTTGCCACAGGTACTGCAAGGATAAGCCTTGATGGGCTGCTGGGGAGGAGGTGGGGGTTGTTGAGGCATCTGTTGCATGTGCATGTGAGGCATGCCTCCCATGTTGGGCATCTCGGGATAGCCTTGCATTGTCATGGCGGCGGACATAGGGTTCGGCATATGCATCGGCGCTTGCATCGTGGATGGCGATGGGTAGGCTCGGGCGATACTGTGAGGGTTGGAGTATTGCGAGTGCTCAGAGCCGTGAGGAGAGGCTGATCGCTCCATACCGGGCTCGTGCTTAACGAAAGCGTGTTGGTATTGTTGGTGATCGAGGAGACCAGAAGTAAGTTGTTGCATTTGACCTTTGTTATTGAGCATGTTGGTGATGTCCATAACCTCCGTAGGAGCTGGTGATCGCATGCCGCTCATCTTCAATATGGTGGGAATTGCCAGCTGAAGACGTGGCGCGTTTGGGGAAGGGTGTGCGAGGGCGCTCACAAGTGACGGATCACGGCAGGAAGGCGGTCAAGCTGACGTTGGCTGCGAAGATGCATGTTAGTTACTTGATCTTGGTATGATAGCGGGCCGTGTTTGATGCTCGAGGTGTCAATACAAACAACGACATCCCGAAGAGACCGGCAGATGGGTAAGCGAATGCAACAGCATGCTTAGGCCCAACCAGTCGCACAGAGACGGCATCATCGGTATCCAAGGTCCGCCGAGTGTCAGGTCCCGAAAAAAACAACTGATGCGACTCACCTTTCCGCGTTTGTTTGCAAGTGACGTGTATGGTCGCACTGACAAGGTGGACGGGAAATCTTGCAGACCGCTTTTCGATGCGGGTTCGGTCGAAGCGGGAGGAGAGAGGTCGGCCGGCGACAGTATTTCGTTGTCGGATTCTCGGTTTTGGGCGGCGACGAAGTTCTTTGTAGTTGGAGCGTTGGAAGAAACGCGCGTGGTGTATGTGCAAGGTGGAAGAACCGAGGACCGCAGGGGTTAGGGAAAAATGGTTAAATTTTTTTCTGTACCCTCCACAAAGTGATGCACTGCTGATCGGGCGGTCGGTGATGAAAAGTCAATCAGAACAGAAGACTCTTGCAAGTTTTCAAATTCAGTTTACACAGTATCAACACACGATAGCTGATGAGATGTAGTCGTTCACAGGCGCGATGCGATGAAAGAAGGGATCAGGAGGTGGTCTGTTCACAGCTGAAGGCCAGTAGTCTAGACGCAGGTACCGTTAAAGGGTCAACTGGGGGGGAACAGATGGTTCTCTAAGAGGAGAGGATGTGAAAGATAGTAGAGCGGGATATCAATCGCCAGGACGTATGAGGACCAAAACGCAACGAAAGACGAGAACGGGAGATAGATAAAATAGACCAAAGGAGTTGATGCGATGATTGAGGGCCAGGTAGGGGCCAAGTCTTTATGTCAGGTTCCAGGACGGGTCCCTATGGCGGGACGTGACAAGGCAAAGGCAGGCAAAGGCAAAGGCAAAGGCAGCTCCGGGATTTGAAAGTGGGAGGGTGAAGGGGAAGTGAAAGTGGACTCCCTATGGGGGGAATTAGTGGAGGGAGGGGGTCTACAAATAAATTACGGCGCACTCCCGGGCAGGGGTTAAAGGGCGACAGGGGTAGCGGACCTGAATGAGGGCGTGAATAGCGGTAGCGGGAATGAAGTAGACTCAGACTCATTACAGCGGCCAACCCAACCCAACGCTTCAAGTTCAGCCAGTTTGACGCAAAGCGCGTGTAGCGCATCAGATGAGCCAGATAGTAGGGCAGAGACAGGGATTGGGGAAATAAGAATAAAGCATAGCCAAGATACTCTCAGACCTGACCTGAGCTAGAGTAAACAAGAGCCAGAAATAGAGTCAATGGAACAGGATAACGGAAACAGTAGTGCAGGTGTAGATCAGGCACGAGTAAGCAATCATGTCTTTGTAATTTATAGTATTGGGACATTCTAACAAAGAGAAGAAGAAGAAATCATCTCAGCATAATAAGCACTCGATATGGATGCGTACGTACAGTAGGGGTCGTAAACAAATACATGCTTCTTCTTGGTCTCAATGAAATGACGATCAATTTGGCTCTTTTTTTTTTTTCTTTTTTAAAAGAAAGTATTACCCGAAAGCCGTTCGAGGGTTTCGTTTGAACTGGATCTCGCAGGTTTGGTTTGCTCTGTGCGCTAGATCTCGCAAGAGACAAGATGGCATGGATCGAAGCACAGGACTGGGGTTGGCAGGACCTCGAGACACGACACGACGGGAAGAAATCATCAAGGGATCGACGAACTGTAACAGTGGATGACCTGCAAATAGAGGTTTCATATCACGGGCGAACGCGAGCTGAGAACGCGCGAGGCCGATGAATTACTGGTAGCACCGAGTACGCTAGAGCTGTTAAATTTTACATTGGTGGTGACCTGGGCTTAGTCTAGCACAGTAAGGCGAACAGCTGAGACCAAGGTAGGGCTCAGACCAAACCTCACATTTCTGAAAGGAACACGGGATGCTATAGCCTCGAAGGGATATTCACTCTCCATACTCCGGTTACAGTGACAACATATGAAGAGGTAAAAACAGCTCTTGTTTTTTCATAGTTCTCCATTGTGTCGAAATTATATATAATAAAGTCTGAACCTTTTTAGGTACTACTGAGATTTGAACCCTCCCATAACTTACACAAGCGGGGATTGGCATGCGACAGACGTCACAAAGAACGAGGGCCAGAACCTCAATTCCGCCCTAGAAACATTCATCAGCCGTGGCGTCATTCTCACTCAACTCAACATGAAACGCCGTTGCGTGTGTAATCCCAAGACGCGCCAAATCAAACCATAAACTTTTATCATATCCTGCCTTCATTTATGGTACGCAGTGAGTGTCCCGAGGACTTGGGAGCGAAGCAAAAAGAAACAAAAAAACCTCCACTACCAGCATTCAAGCGGGCGGGTGCCTAGCCCTCGGAAGAGATGGTTCCCGTCGTGTTGCTGCAGCTTTACGATGCACAAATTGGAAATCTCCCGTCCCCGGGCAGTTGAACTCCATGTACAGCATACAGTGCATACTTACAGTGCATCCTGAGATACAGGGTATTCCCCGGCCAGCCACAGCGCGCCGCCTCACCCAACCACCAATGCCCATAACATTTCAATAGTCACTCAATGACTGGTGTGGAAGCGTCCCTGTATAACATCTTGCAACCTCTAGCCGTTGCACGGCGCTGATTGGAAAGAGGCTGTGGCCCTCCCTCAACTGTCGTGAATAGTCGGGATCGCTGCTGAGGGAATGGGCATCTCGCAGGCAGGCCAATCCTTGTCAGCTGGAGTGATCCTCAGACGTCGATCGTATCGTTCGTTTCTCTTACTGCATTATGCCAGTTGGGCCGCCAACATATCATGCCGTGTCTTCGTGAGTTGCGAGTGGACGCCCCATCACCTCCCTTTTCGTCCACTCGTATGTCCAGTCCAACAACAGGATATTATGAAAGAAATGAGCTGCGCAAACAGGGCCGTATAAGCCTCGCTCTGTCTCAACCACGCCTGTTTGCTTGTACGATGCTAAACATGTTGCTATTGATTGTTTCCCACCTATGTACAGCGCTGTTTCCCCTCTCTCGGGAGTGTGAACAGGCCTCTCTCTGACCCAGCTCCCGCTGTTTGATGTTCGACCCCAAATCGATCCCCCTGGTCTTAATCAATGTACAACGCATCACTCTCCCTTGCCCACCCTTACTCACCAGGGCCGACGTCATGAATCTTCCCTGTACCCTGCAGGGTCGACATGGCATGTGCGCCCCTCAAAACAACCCAGGTCTGTTCCCAGGGGAATTCAGACGGGTCCCGTCAATTTGGGCGCGGTCTAGCGGGTCAGAGCTGGTGCCCAGAGCTGATGTCGGGCTGTCAGGGCTGGGGGCAGGCAAGGCGGCAGCTGTCCTGAGTGGTAGATCTCGCCGGCTTCCAGAAGAGTTCAATCATCAGTGCCCATGCTCCCCTGTCCCATATCTCACTCTCACTCTCAGGCGGTGTCGAGTTGTCGTCCCCTAGTGTGGCTTGCCTCATCTAGGGAATCCCACATCTCCCTTGGCACTATATTTGACAATGTTTTCTTGCGCCATAGGCGTCAATAAGATCTGGGCTGTTGGTTGAGGCTAATTAATCTCCTCCAGCCATGCGTATTGTGAATTTCGGTGAAAGCGGTCCAGGACCGCTCGACGTTTGTTGGAGCGTTGCCTGAATCTGTGATACACTTGACATGATGTAATCTCAACATCTGGTCACCTGGTCTAGTTTAGCTGTTAGCAGCCCTGTCATCGTCTCTTTGTTCTTCAATAGATGGCCTCAAGCAATCGAGGCTAAGAGACGAATCGCTCACTCCATCAACGTTCGTAAACAAAGGCCGCCCTTGGATCAGCATCCCATTGCGTATTTTACTTCCACACTCTTTCAATGGTGTACACAACTGAGGCGGTGTCACTTCTCATTCCGCTCTTTCCCTGCCATATAATCCGTGGCTTAATTAGCAGGTTAATGCATGCAATGCGCATGAGTTTGCTTGCTGCCGTGGATGTGGGATGTTTGTTGCTCCTGGGCTCTAGGTTAAGGGTTGTCCTAGATACGACTACCCAATCGGATATGAAGCGAGTGGCCTGGGTGCTCCCCTCCCAACTTTGGAGACGTTAGAGTCAGCAACCCTGTACTGTGTGAGATATGCGTGAAGTAGTGGGCTGAGGCACGACTGATTCGTCAGTACCTGGGAGCTTTTAGAACGCTTCATCATGGTCCATCTGCCTTCCAGGAGACAAACGGGTATAATCTTACACCGCTCAGGTTGTTTTAACTACCTAAGTGCTAAGGCACTGTGCTGTGGCTGTTCGACGTCTCTCCAACGACCTAATCAATCAATCAATCACCCATCCCCGCAAATGCCGTGCGCAAGATGCAGCTGGCGCATATGCCAGTTGATAATTAAAACATAGATGCCAAAAGGGATAGCCTAATGCAATATAAAGGACAAGATCCACCATGACGCTCTTGAATGATGAGTTCAAATGTGAGAAAGGGGTGTATCGTAGACCAACAGCCCAGGGGAGAGAGAAAAAACTGAATGAAGCTGGAATTGGAAGACACTAAGAAACTTGGGAATCAAACTTGACAGGGGTGGGAGGCATATCTTTCAGCTGCTAGACTCTGGTTGGCTTCTTTTCGAGGCTAACAGGCTCTTTAAATGGGTCACTTACACATTCGGAGATGACGCTAGCTCACCGAGGAAGGTTTCGAGAATTCTTCTGGAACAATGGTAATGCAGAGGCGGATCTAGCGCCGTGTGACAATGCACGTCCGAGCGTAGCGTTGCGCCCACGACACATCTTATCCTTCTACTGAGCTTCTTTCCGTCCTTCGATGCTACTTTCTCATTCCGATCCATCACCTAGAAGCATGCCACCATCAAAGCCTCACCCCTCCACTCCTTCCGTGCTATGGTTCCAAGTTCCAACCTATCCCATATTGGTATCCATGCATGAGATGAACCTTCCTCACCTTGGCAATTCGGCTGTCTACCTTATTCACCTCCGCACTTTCCATTATTGATTGCTGTATGTCCCTGATCGCTCCATGATCCCACTCGGTCTCTTTATCTTACTCTCCCACTCCCACTCACACTCACACTCACGCCCATACGGTTACATACATATTCATCCATCATTTGATCTTATTTGTCTCGTGTCTATCTTATACGTAAGAGCGCTCGGCCGCTCAAGCTTGTCCTGACTAAATCCTTGCCCTGGCCCCATGCTCCCGGGGCCCCATCTGAATCTGCCCCGTGCTGCAGAAGCATGGAGCACTTCCATTCGTTCTGGCGTCTTTCCAGAAGTTTTAGAATTGAGTCAGTGAGCGGTTGGTCTGGGACTGCAGTCATGGCGCAGTATCCGTCCAAAACCTACACTGACACGGGAATGGGGATCAATGGCTGACCAAGGCATGCTGTAAGTTGGTCAATGTGCTGGTATTCGGCTTTTCATTCAGAGACTCTAATTAAGGACTAGTGCATATCGAGCACGGAACCTTGGGCCACCGGATATCACTCGAGAATCAAAGCACGGCAACTATACCACAAATCGACAGAGTAAGACTGGACACCAACGATTGCGAATGGGATATGGTTCACAGTCAAAGAAAACGGCAGGTACTTGGGCATCAAGATGTCACAAAGGCTGCGGCTCCGGCTCGGCTCTCACTCTCGTGATCCTTTCCAGTTTATCTCGATTTACACTTGGCTTCTTCGACCTTTGAGTCATATTGTGAATAAATGCAGAACTTGACCTTACTGGGCGGGGAAGTCCTGTCCGTGCCGGCGCGGGGGCTAGGAGTGATAGCCTGCTGCATGAACAATCGAGGAGGATACATTGAGAGATATGTTATTGGATCGATTTGTCAATTATTTGCCTCCCCAGGGGGGTCGCAAGATTGTGAAAGGCTTCGGACTTGAGTGATTGGGTCAAACGGGAACTATGAAGGTTCGGCGCAGGCTCACACATCGAATCGTCAGGCAGTGGGTTCCTTGACTATGCAAACCTAACAAAGACTCAAACAAAGAGGATCTCGAGGACGGCAAGCGAATGGCGTACTGGGGCCATACGTATCAAGTGGTGCCTGTGGCTTAGGTTTGGCCAATTCTTACACTCATTTCCTTGCTCGCCGGCTCGACTACCTTACTAACCAACCATGTATAGAACATTTCTAGAAATATGGTGCCCACACCACCCAAGAAGGCTTCAAACAACGCGAGCATGCCCCCTTTTTCTCATTAAGGAAGCTATGCCTTTGACTGTTGGTTATTATTAGTTTCTACGGAGTAAGAAGCCCAGTGCTCAGCTGCGATTCCATTCCAGTCCGTTCGTCCAGCCCTCCGTTGGCCATTTTCGGCGAAGGCGATGCACCGACCCCCAAAGAGGGCTGGTGGCTTTAGTGCATCAAATGCAAGACTTGGCAGCAATACGAATACCTTCTTTTTGCACTTGTGCTCGGACACTGGCCTTGCCAGACGCGAAGCAGAGATGAAACATTTTGACATTGTATTCCCCTCCTTAGCGCAGGTGAGTTCCATTAGTTATCTGTTTCGAATATCACGAGTTTCTGGGGTTTATACTGTGAGTTATTGAGCAGCCCGTTCTTTGCGCCGGTGCGAGGCTCATCCTTTCTCATTATGGTTAAAAGATGCGTTGTTTCAGAATACACACCTTTGTTTACCGAAAGCTAACGACGCAGGTAATTCTCAGGCCGCCTAATAGAGTTTGGGAATATGTACGCTCTGTATATCATAATGATGTTCTGGCCCATCCTGCCGCGACAAACTTGTTAATGCTTCTCCCGCATATGGCCGAGAAATATAACAGGTCAAGGCTTTCGGCTGTCGCAAATCCATCGCTACGTCGTCGATCTCGCCAGAGCTTTTCATGCCACAGAGCGGCGTTTATACGTATGCACTTGTGCAATGACTCGGCCTACAGTTGGTTCGCGGGGCGGTCATTTGCGCGAACTACCTGGTGATCGACATTTCACCGCGTCTGCAACGGCATAAACCCAGCAACTAACGACTGGAACATTGCAGTGCATGCTGCAAAGCAACCTTGAATTCAAATCGAAGCATCAAGGCTCAACCTTGGAGTGTAACACACAAGGCAAATTGCCTTGATGTGAATAATAACGCACCATCGTTATCTTTGTGTAAGTTGAGGTACATTACAGCCAATCTACGAATGTATCGAGTGCGTCTTTTTCATAACGCATGGATTTCAGTTTGCTTTCTGCTCCATCTTTGTATCATCAGGACCAACCGGGAGTCTGACCGTTGTCCTGCAGCATCCCAGGGTGGACCCTGAACTGAACCAAGTCAAAGCCCATAGGACCGTGCTCGCCGTAACAGACGATGAAACAATTGATGGAAGCCTTCCAGAAGCAGTGGAGCAGTGTAGGTCCAAGCCTCAGAGGGTGAGGTGACGTGGGATGGTCGGCCAATTCTTCCAGGGCTGAATGTATTGACTTTCCCCCCTCCACCACGCCAACACCCGTCAGGGCCAATGCAGGGGTGACTTTGGCCCATGGCTGCCACGAGGGTTATTTTCGATATTAGTCAATTGTGCCATCATATGCCTCTTTCTACTGTGATTCACGTCAGATCTCGTTCATCATGTTCCCAAATACGACGCTACAAATGCGGAAGAAATGAGATATTTATCTCTTGTATACTTGCACCACCCACCAACTCAATCCTGAACGTGGTCATGACGACTGATAGCACGCATTCTTTGCACTAGGTAAGTCTATGAAGAGGAGACGATAACTGAGGCTACCACCAATTTTATCAGCAATAAGGTCCATTGCAATTTCCTTGGAGGCTCTTCATTAACTAGGTACTCTGCATAGCATACTCCACGAGTGGGTGGACTCGTCTGGTGGCCCGGGCTGAGATTGCCGTCGGCGCGGTTTGAGAATGGATGCATGCCTGCGCGTTCCCGCATTTGTGGTCCTCGACAGTCTGTCGCATCCTTCACCGTTCCCTTGCGCTCAAGGCAAATCGAGCTGAGGTGAGGTGAGCCGTGAGCATGAACCAGCCCGGAGCTTGACCGTACTCTCAGGGGCCGGACCACATTGATGGGTGACAACAACCAAAATGGCCTGGTCCTGGCATGATGTACAACCAAGTTGGCTTTGCTGGCAAGCAGGCCATTTTGCGTGAATAACTCACAGGGTCGATGCACCCTGACCAAATGTGTTTTCTAAATCTGTGAATCGGAAGTCAAGCTGCCCTGTTGCAACACTTGGAAGCGAGGCGGATATGTCGATCACCAAAGCTTCGGCCAACTGTTCAAGAACGTGCTATCTCGATATCTGTTGTAGTGTAGCATTCAACTCACAACTACTCCGTAGCCTCGCTGCTGTGTCACTGCCGGTCGACGAAGTGCAAGTTTTTACCGCCATATTGATGAATGCACAGCAGAGAAGCCCCCTCCCTCCCCACGAGGGGATCCCAGCAGTCTTTAGCACACCTAGATCTGCATCCACGACTCGTCGTTGCTTTTTCTCGTGTGCCGCTTAACGGCAGGCAGATGTCAATGGTCAATGTGCGGTAAGGATCATGGCAGGTTGCGCAGATCACCATCAGTAATAAGAGAATCGCCAAAAAGACGGGCCGTCTCTCGTTTGTACCAGATCTGCAGGTTCTCGATTGCATGCTTTTCTTTTTGCTTCTTTACAGCCGGACTGTCCTTGCTGTCGCGTGGTGGTGTTCTGTCAGAGTGATTCTTGAGTTGGTTTTGCTTTGCTGACCGCAAGATCCGGCAGGCCATGGGAGATTGTCGATTGTATCCCGTTGCTTGCATCGTGGAGATTAACGGTCTGCCCTGCACTCCGCATCCATGCATTCTGGCTGCACGAGTTGCATATCCGGGGAGTGTGCAGTACGACACCGCCGTGTCATACCACGTCCTGAATGAGGGCGGTCTGGAAGTTCTCGGGGCGATAAGACCCGCGATTCCTTAAGGTTCTTTCAGCAGGTACATACCGGTAGTTGATCGAGAGTGAGATCTTATATTCTGTGGAAAGTCGAGACCTGATATCGTGGGGTCCTGAGATGGGTCAGTTTTGTGTGTGCCTGACGCTTAGCCAGTCTATGGAGGGATGTTTGTGGCAATGGACGAGCATTTCTCGGGTTAAGATGTTAGCACAGTACACAGATATGCTCCATGCCACTCCGTACTTGTCGTTCCGTCTCTGAGATACTTTGCTGTACATCGTAGAAGGTCGTTTCCCAGACCTAGGAAGAGTAATCTCACTACATACACATACCTTCATCACTCATTGCTTAATGAATTCTCTTACAAGAGCAATATGATCTACAAAAGCAAAGATTGATACCATATTGAATTGACTGACTACGTATATTTCTATCTCAAACTGAACATCAGCTTTGTGATTTGACTGGACTTTGTCACCCACCTCGGTTTAGACATACCCTAGACTTGGCACACTTGTACTACTGGTTGACTGTTCAAGTCACTCAACGAGAAATCATTTTTTGGGAGATGACTGACAGGGTTTACATTCGATAAAGAGACTGACTGGATCGCGCTGGTATCTGCTCGGTTTATAAAGGACTATGTGCTTGCCGTGACTTGACTTAGTCTCTAGACCCCATGTCTACCACTTAGGCTGATCACGTTCGTGCATAGGTGTCTCGAATGCATGAGAATCGCCGAAGGGATCGTCTTCATCCTCTTCATCTTGCGGAGCTGCAACTGGTCTTGGGGGTTGAGGGGGAGGGTTTGAGTGAGGTTTGGACATGGGAGGTGGCCGAGGAGGAGCTGCATGAACGGGTGTTGAAATGTTTAGCTCCGAGAGGTCTGGAGGCTGCGAGGCTGTTGGAGACTGAAAGGCAGCCTTGGCCATGGCCTCTTTGCCTTTAATCGTAGCCACTATGAAGAAGTCAGCTACTTTCTTGCCAAAATCTAGGTCAACACCTACTTCGATAAAGATGAGCTTGCTCGGCAAGTTCGTCATCCGAATCACTGTCCGCGTCAATCGATCGATCGAACTGTTCGAAAGACATGAGGGCATGGACAAGCTCATCATTAGCATGAAGTAACCCTCCGAGCCACTGCTCTTCCTCAACATGATGGACCTGTATATGATTAGTCCAAAGGTTTTCTCACAATTCTAACGAATACTGACATATCGGAGTACTTTGCGTCGAAGAAGCTTGCAGGCTTCAAAGCGCTCCACTGCCGTCTGGTTCTCTGAAATACGCTCCACTTCACGGTTGATGCTTTGAAGCGCATTCATCAAGTTCGTTGCTGCGATGGAGGAGTCAGCAATGACAGACTTCATTTGCTCCTTCTCAGCCTCAAGGTTGAAAGGCTTTCGCTTCCCCTTGGCCTTATCCTTCTCTTTCTCCTTCTTCTTGTCTCTAGAGCTACCGAAGAAAGCACTGGACCCTGAGGAAGATTTGGTAGAAGAATGTCCGAATGCTGAACCAGATGCTGGGGTTGAACTCGAAGGGCCTGAAGCGTTCCGTGCATCACGGGCCGCCTTCGCCGCCGCTTCTTGTTCGTCGTCAACAAATGGATTTTCCTCCGTCTCTCGGAGGACTCGGGATCTCTCCTGGGTAACAGCTTGCTTTCTTTTGGGAAGTTCCTGCAATGTTGAGCATTCGATGTTGAAATATTGTATGGGAATGACTTACCCTGTGAAGTCGCGCGAGACTGTCTAGACCTGGCCTGCCAGCATACTGCGACCATGAGCGAAAGAGCTCCCTACACTTATTCCTCACTGCAACATCAGACAGGTCAGATGTACCACAAACACGCAGGCGTTCAAGCAAGGGCTCATCCACAAAGGTTCGCTGGAACCTCTCGCCAGCGTTCTGGATGAGACCGTCAAGAATGACCAATGCACGGATCTGGCGGTGGACATTTCCGTATTTAAGCTTCTTTCGAATGGCTCGAGCTGCTTCACTAGGGCCCGTAGCTTGTAGGGTAATGACATCGACAAGCTCGGGGATACCGCTGAGATCTTCCTCTTCATATGATTCGGAGGTAAGGTTCTCAACGGTTACAGTTACAGCCGAGAACGGCTTCTTCTACTGGGACGTCAGTAAATACATCAATGCACGTTGGAGCTACCATAGCGGCATGTTAATGGCTCATTAGAGCTATCGACAGACGATGTGCGAATTGGGCGGAAACTGCTTGCTCAAGGGACAGGGCGGAATGATCTTACCGATTGGAACATGCTCATGATGGGCTATACTGTCGTGGCTTACGCATATAATCTGCCGTGCCTGTAGCTCTGAGACGCAGGTTGTCAAGTTTCACGATGATGCTATCTCAAGTGCGGCTGGTAGCTTTGGCAGCTTTGAGTGCCTGATGACTTGATAGTAGACAGAGCAGCGCGGGGCTAGTCAACAGGCAAGTCAACACGACCACTGAGCTCGTTGCGCCGAGGAAATGAAGAGGCTCGAGATGACCTGAGGTCCGATAGGTGAGTGGTGAGAAGGTTTAAAGATCTCTTGTATCATAAGATTCCTTGCCAGCCAGATAATGTATGGATGTCAATACCTTACCAGGTAGTCAGGGTAGGTACCTTAGTCAGGCGCTCACTTGTTCCTGCTGTAGGTGGCTCAGGTAGGTATGGTGGGGTTGCTGTTCTGTTGCTTGGTAGTGGGACGTGACGCGGGGCTCCTTCCCAGTTTCGGTGGGGTTCTGTCGTCACTCGTCAAGATGGGAGGAAGTTGCGGACGATGGTAGGTGACCTAGCCGAACAAGGGGTCTTTACAGATCCAATTAGAGTTGGACAAGGTTCTGTGATAGGTTATGAAACGAATGTCAAACTTATGAAGGATCGTTGGTATTGCGTGGAAATCTGACCCAGACGAGTTCAGTAGATACTGGTCGTATCACACTAGTAGCTTGAGATTGTGTCATACCTCTGGTACATCAAATTCTGGACCTGGCAGAATGAGAGATCTCTAGAGTTTGCAGGCTGGCGGACAAAGTTCGAGTAAAGACCTTTGTGAGGGAGAATTTTATGAAAAGCTTGATATTTTCTTAGCAGTCCGCCCTCAAATTTGGCTTCATGACTACCTAACCTACCTAGCTACATCTGAGTGAGTCAATGAAGAGGCTTGCTCTAAGCTTTGCTGATGAACAACTGTCTGGAGCCTCATGGCTGTGAGCATACTTTAGTGTATCCGTTCATGGACTTGGCAGTGAAGCTGGAGGAGTTGCACCAGTTGCACCCGAGCATACAGTAATACACAGAGGGGATGTCCCACACTGAACCAGGGGACTGGTGACATTCGCTCTACATCAATGTGAGCATCGTTAGGGTGGATTTTGGTAAACCCTAGACATGAGAGAGTGGCATGTTCCTAAGAACCCCCAAAAGAGTTTATGCCATGACTCCTACTAACTTAGAAAATGAGTCAGACAAACATTCAAATTCCTATAATACAGCGCAATCCGTCAACACAGGTACCATAGACATCATCTATAAGACAGTCTTTGCCACCAACTCTGGTTACCCTAGACCTTCCTAGCGACTTCTCCAATCACCCCTCCCCCGCCCCCGCCATCGCACCTCAGCTACGAATTTTGACTATCAAAGGCGTTATCGCAGCTCTGTGACTCACAAACAGACAAAGACAACCAACACCGAACCTCTCATCAATCATCCTGAGTATCCTTAGAGTTATTGATATATCAGATCGCCGAAAATGGCCTCAAAATCACCCGTTCTGCCCGAGGAGGGTAAGCGCAACATTCTAATTACCAGTGCCCTTCCCTACGTCAACAACATTCCGCATCTGGGCAACATCATCGGCAGTGTTCTCTCCGCCGATGTCTTTTCTCGCTATTGCAGAGCGCGAGGCTGGAACACCATCTACATTTGTGGTTCCGACGAGTACGGTACTGCTACCGAGACAAAGGCCCTCGAGGAAGGTCTTTCGCCCGCCGACCTTTGCGCCAAGTATCATGCCCTTCACAAGGGAGTCTACGATTGGTTCCGAATTGACTTCGACATCTTCGGCCGAACACCCACTCAACAACAGACACAGATTGTGCAGCAGATCTTCAAGGAGCTTTGGAAGAATGGTTATATCGAGGAGCGAGAGACTACACAGCCTTTTTGCTCGGATCCTGCCCACGGCAAGTTCCTTGCAGATCGATTCGTCGAGGGAGAATGCAGCATTTGCCATGACCTCGGAGCCCGCGGAGATCAATGCGATGCCTGCGGTAGTCTTCTCGACCCATTTGAGCCCGAACGCGAGCCCAGCACCTCTGATGATGACCATGTCGAGGCTAAAGCGACTGGTTTCCTGATCAACCCCCGCTGCAAGGTCGATGGAACCACCCCCGAGAAGCGAAAGACGAAGCACCTTTTCCTTCGCCTAGACGCGGTTAAGAACTTGCTTGTTCCCTGGTTCCACAAGAGCAGCAAGGAGGGAGATTGGAGCACAAACTGTATTTCCATCACCCAGTCATGGATCGACAAGGGACTCCTTCCCCGTGGTATCACTCGAGACCTCAAGTGGGGTGTGCCTATTCCCAAGGATCTCGAAGGCTTGAGTAATGAGGAGTATGCAGAGAAGGTCTTCTATGTTTGGTTCGATGCTTGCATTGGCTACGTCTCTATCACCAAGAACTTGGTTGATGGCGATAACTTGGATGGCACGAACTGGGAGAAGTGGTGGAAGAACCCTGAGAACGTCAAGCTTTACCAGTTCATGGGCAAGGACAATGTGCCGTAAGCGAACTTCTTGAGAATCCACATGATACGCTGGGGCGGTGCTGACAGTTCATTAGATTCCACACTATCATCTTCCCGGCCTCTCAACTTGGAACAGGAGAGAACTGGACCAAGGTCCACAAGATGTCGACAACCGAGTATCTCAACTATGAGGGCGGAAAGTTCAGCAAGTCCCGCGGCGTTGGAGTTTTTGGAAACACTGCTAAAGAGACTGGTGTTGATCCTGATGTTTGGCGATACTACCTTCTATCCAGACGGCCCGAGTCCGCTGACTCTGAATTCAAATGGCAAGAGTTCATTGACTGCAACAACAACGATCTTCTCAAGAACCTTGGTAACTTGAACCAAAGAATCCTCAAGTTCACTCAGGCCAAGTTGGATGGCGTCGTTCCCGACTACACAAAGTACACCGACGAGCGGCTAGAGGAGCACAAGAAGGAAGTGAACGAGGCTCTCAAGACCTTTATCTCACAGTTCGACGCCATCAAGCTCCGCGCTGGCCTTGCCACCGTTATGCACATCTCCGCCCTTGGCAACAAACTTCTGCAGGACAGCAAGCTGAACAACCAGCTTTTGGCCGATGAGCCAGACCGCTGCGCTGCTGTGATTGGCCTTGGTATCAACCATCTCCAGCTCCTTGCAAGCATCGTTCATCCTTACATGCCCTCTACTTCCGAGGCCATCCTGGAGCAGATCGGCAGCCCTGGCTTGATCTCCATTCCTGAGACATGGTCAGGAGACCTCGTCAAGCCCGGCCAAAAGATTGGCGAGCCCAAGCTTCTCTTCACACAGATCCCTGCGTCTAAGCTTGATGAGTGGCGCGAGGCCTTTGGTGGTGAGGAGATCCGAAAGCAAAAGGCCCTCGAGGCAGAGAAGGCGGCGGCGAAGAAGGCTGCTAAGGATAAGAAGAAGCAAAAGAAGCTCGCTCTTCGCCAAGCTGAGAAGGCCGGTGAAGCTTCTACCGAGGAGAAGCCTGCCGAGGAGAAGAAGCCTGTTGAGGCCTCTGCTGTTGACTTGCTCCCCGACAACAAGCCCTCTGAGACATAGATGCATGTCACCAGAGTGAATCGGAGTTGGCGTTGGCAAAAGAAATTGACTGGGCATGGACGGTGCATGAGGAGTAGCTTAGAAGCGAGCATAGGTTGCCGAGCTTATTTTGAAGGGTTGCTGAACTGTAGAGTAGATTCTCAAATCAACTTATGAGGGATGACTAGATCATGAGCTAGATGGCTGTTGAATTTAGTGTACAATATGTTTGAGTTTAGGTATCTCAAGTTTTCCTCCAGACTCTGTCCTGTGCCCTTCATGAGTTCAAGGTAATATGTCGACCAACTCAGACACACATACGAGAGGGTAGGTTCCCTGTCATGCAATATAGAAAAACTTGGCCATAACGCCGAAATGCTTCAAATCAGAAAGTGTACGCGAGGGCCATGCGTAGGTCTACAGACGTGGTGTCTAAAAAGGGGAACAGTTGCTATCCGTTCTTGAGTAGTGGAGAAGAAGTCGTCCATGTATATGGCCTTGGTTGCGAATGCTCAGTTTGGTATTGTTATATAAATCAAAATGTAATCCCTTATGCCTTGCGACGATTTTGTGTCGGCAAAGACGTGGTATCTGTATGTTTAATCCGAAAACTCCTTAAGCCTGTTGAGAGGCACCTGGCCTGTTGAAAGGCGTAGCTTTCTGTGTCGACTTGGTGTGTATCGTACACTATTTGACTAGATGGAGCTGTCTGGCAGTCTCCGTTGTTTTGTGCGGCCCTGATAACGTTTCATGAGGCCCTGATATGCTGTCCTGTGACTCTTATTGTCGTTTACTTGGGAGAGTTTAGACAGAATTCGGGAGCTTAGTTGGACTTTTTCCCAGCAGCACGCTCACGCTCACGCTTGGCGTAGATCTCAGAGGTGAACGGGTCCTCAAATTTCAGAGCGATCCTGTAGACAACATCGACCCACAGTGTGAGCAGGATACCGGCAGGCTTGCCATACCACATGGCGGTAGCGAGGAAACTGCAGGTAGAGCCAGTGTACATAGGAGAACCGGTCACATTGAAGGGAAAGCCAGTCACCATCTCGTCCATGAGAATGCCAAAGTAGTCACCGAGGAAAGTGCCAGTAATGCCTAGTCGCCAGGTTGAAGAGACGACCAGGACGTTACCAACGATGAACAGAGCAACGGCAGCGGCCTGGATGAAGTCGGTGACAAGAGCGGGATGCGTGGGTTGCTCGGCGATGGCAGTCTTGAAGATAAAGTCGCGAATCATACCGAGAGAGAAGATAGTGGCAGCAAGGGCATAGCAGGCAACTTGGGAGTTACCGCCGAAGATCTTGGTCAGAAGCTTGTTGTGGTATTCTTTCAGCGATCAAGTTAGTCGAAGATGAATCGTATAGCTGCAAGCTGCATACCTTGACGGGCGACGATGCTAGAAAAGAAGAGAGTTAGTGATTGATGATAGAACGTCACATTGGGACTTGCAACTCACTTCCAGAAGAGAGGGTTGAATGCGATGGAGGCAGCAGAGACTGGAAGAAGCAAAGAGCTTGAGTCAGATTCAAGTAGTCGTTGGTAGATAGAGACATTGCTCAAGCCAAGTTGGTATATACTCACTGTACAAGCTCTGCTTGTCATAGTCGACATAGTCAACAAAGTCTTTCAAACCAAGAGCCATGATGACAGCTGGGTAACCAAGAAAGCAAACAGGCACGAAGAGGGAAAGTGAGGTAATGGCAAAAGTCGTGATCACTGACGTAACAAGTTCACGGAAGAGTCACGGAAGGGAGAGGTTCAAAGAATACTGCAGATGATTTGCGATTCTGCTGTTGAGATATTATAAGAAACAAGAAACAGAATTAAAGAGAGAGCTTGGAAAAGGACAGCTTGGAGAGCTAGGGTACCTTCCTCAGGTACCTTCCTCAGGTACCTACCTACCTACCTTCCTGTTAGTAGCTGTCCTGATCCTGACTGGGCTGTCACATGGAAGAGAGTGGAAAGCGGAAGAGCAGAGAGTCCGGGCCCGCGTCATAATGAGAGGAGCCCGGAATTAGTGGAGAGCCACGGTTCCGTTCAGAAGAGGGTCAACTGGGGGAGAGCCCTGGAGGATTAGGACTGCGTCTTTTGATCCACCATCCACAAACCAAGCCAAATCATCCAATCCATGGAATCTGACCAAACGGAAGATCCCAGCACTGCAGCCGGGAAATCGAGGCAAGCAACCCAATCTGCCGAATTCAACCTATACCGAGAGAAAGCCTCATTAGGAGGAACCAGGACCACAGCAGGCAGATATCGAATCGAATCTCATGGGTATGACCACTAACTACTTAACTGACTAGCCTATATGCTTCAATATTCATATCTATCGATGCTTGTAACAATACGCTTACTGCGGTTGGCATCAAGGCCTATCTCGCGGTTTATTCCAAACGCCAGCCTTAAAACGCCCAAAGCAAAAACCCCAACAAGTCAAGTCAGTCATCATCATCCATCAAAAAGAACACAGAAACCAACAGCTATTGACGTCGGTTTCTCGTCTTTTTACCAGTTGTCTGCACATCTTCTTCCTCTTCGTCCTGCCCCTTTTTGAGGTCTTCTGTGAGACCCCATTCCTCCTTGTCGTACCAATCTTCCCCGTCCGACATGTCTCGGTTAAGCCCTGAATGAGCTTCTGCCTTGGACCAGTGGAGTACATTCTTCCGCATCTGCTCGGCTTTGAGGAGTCCTAGAAACAGCCTCTTTGCCCCTCTACACACCTCTTCCTGCTTCTGCACGTAGAGAGCAAGCAATCGTCGAATATCTTCCGCTTCTTGGTCCGGCAAGCCGATATCTCGATCTGGTCTTGCTCCTGAAGGCGCAAGAAACATGGGATGTATGAAGTCATCGTCCGCGTCGGAGATCATGGATACATCTGCACGTATTGTCTCAGCCGATTCCATTTGTTGATGTGCATCGCTGCCTGAAGGTTTCGCAGTGGCCTCAGCTCTGGTCGCCTCCATCTCATTCGTCCCTTGTTCGTTTGTGTGCTCCTTGACCCCGTTAGTCGCTTCACCCATGGAATCTCTATTATTGGTCTGTGCAGCTGGCATTTGCTCGCCATTATGCATATTTGATGCCGTTCCAGCACCATCCTTCTCGGCCTCAACCTTTGTATTCTCGTCGGCATCCTCAACGAGAGAATCATCTGGGTCGGCAGTGCCAGCGTCCGTCATGGTTATATCGGCATCCTCAGCTGGGTCCTTGTCCGTGGGCTCACCATCGAATGTTGTGTCTGGTACGGCATTTGCTTGTTCGACACCGCTGCCTGGTTGTACATCGCCGTTAATGATTCTGGGAAGCGCCGATACCGCCTGAGATAGCGCCAACAAATGTTGCGCCGTGTGGTTGTCTGTATAGAGCTCAACGTCTGTCGGCCGGACCATCATTTCGCAAGGGACCCATGTGTAGTCGCCGCAGAGCGCTGTCAGGAGATGTCTGACCCTCCACAGCGACCGATTCTCCTTGCGCATAATGTCGCAACTTTGGTCAACAAGTCGGGTCAGGGTTTTGGACGTGAAGGGCTTCGATAGGGTCGGGTGTGTCGGTAACGCGGTTGATGCAGTAAGTGGAGCAAGGATATCTACTCCTGTTAGCTCTGCTACTCAAATGAGTGATTGTTGACTTACTCTCTATTTGTATATTGGCGTAGGGGTTCATCTCCGCCGCCGAGGCCTCTGCCTCTTGAACGCGCTCCTCATCTTCGTCGTCGCTATCTATTTCGTATCCTTCCTCGTCGACTAATGGGGGATTGCGATATAGGATCGGGCGTCGGACACCACCATATTCGACATACTAGCAGAAGTCAGAGCTGGCCTGGGAGGATTTGTCAAAACAACGAACCTCTTTATACGAACTTGGACCGTTGTTTGGGACCAATTGCCCTTGACGGGCAAACCGCGCCTGCTTTTTGAGCTTGTTGCCGCGATTGCTATAGCTTTCGATCTCGGAGTCTGAGTCGGATTCTGTTGGGTAGATGGTCAGCTGTCGATCCCTTGATCGCGACGAGCGCAATGAGATTTCCGTACCATATGATTTCCTTTTGAATGCCTTCTTCATACCCGCTATGGTTTCGGCAAAAAGAATTTGTTGCGACGCCATGACGGACAGAGGGTGGAATGAAATGTCGAATCGACGGGAGTTGTGGGCGAAGCAGCGAGGGAGCGCAGGCCTTTTGGGCGCGTCCAGGGAGGAAAAAAGACGCTCGAATGTTGTTGGTAACCCTCAAGTACAAGGCTGAGCGTCAGACCGTGAGAAAAATTCGTGTTGACGTAGGAAAGCTAACAATAAGCAAATTTGGATCGACTGTGCTGGGACGACGAGGAGAAGCTGGAACGAGAAGCGAGGCTGCCCGCCTTCCCGTAGCCCATGACCACATTTCCGGGCGCAGACTATTCTGATTGGTCATTGCGCGGATGATAAAAAAGCCGGTGCCGGATAAAGCAATCCCTGACCATTTACGATAAGAGATAAGCCTAATCTGGCTCTCATTCATGTTCCTTGCTGTACTGGGTGATATTCTTTATAAAGATTCAAAGTTTGACTCAGCCTATTCTACCTAATTCATGTGAATTGCATGAACTCACTCTATTAACTGCTTGAAAGGCTTGAGGTACTGTTTTAAAGTCAATTGACTGTACCAGAGGGAGCTCCTGCAACAAAAATGTCACCAATTTGCAATACGTCAACATGTCATGCAAGCAATTATGACTCGGTGTCAGGCACATCAACGCCACAGTATACTGTGCAACGTTGTATGACTGCAAGGATGTGATGAACTCAATTGGGGAAAATGAATATATTGACAAGCCATGTTACGGGATTGGGTGTCTAATGTAGAAGGATCTACGAAACTGTGACAGTCACGTTGCCTTTGAAGTTCTCGCTCGAGTTTCCTACAAAGACAGTGAAATCACCAGGCTCCACGACATACTTCATCTTGCGGTTCCATAGACCCCAGTCCTCAACCTTGAGATCAATCTTGACGGTCTGGGTCTTGCCAGCCTTGACGGCGACCTTCTTGAAACCCTTGAGCTGGTATCGCGCAACATCGACAGAGGCAAGCATGTCCTTGACGTATAGCTGCACGACCTCAGAGCCGTCGCGCTTGGACTTGTTGCTTACGTCGACGGAAACGGTGACAGTGTCGGTCGCAGTGACGTTCTTCTTGGAGACGGAGATGTTGGAGAAATCGAACTTGCTGTATGACAAACCATAGCCGAATGTGTAGAGGGCCTCGGGGTTCTCAAGGACGTAGTTGCTGCCAAACTTGAGGGTACCGTTCTCATATACCTTTCCAGGGTTTGGCCAGGCGCGCGCAGAGTTGAGATGGTCGTAGTAGATGGGCGTGGTGCCGACATCGTAGGGGAAGCTGACGGAGAGCTTGCCCGAGGGGTTGACGTTGCCGTACAGAATATCAGCCAGGGCATGACCTCCTTCCTGAGACTGGTAAAACTGCTGAATGAGAGCAGAGGCCTCCTCTGAAATCCATGGCTCTGTGATAGGCTTTCCGGAACTGTACACCACAACGGTGGGCTTCCCAGTCTCGATGATGGCCTTGACGAGCTTGGGCATGGCACCGATGAGATTCAAGTTACTCACGTCTATATGCTCTCCAGTCGTGGCGTTCAAACCGCCCCATAACTCGTTCTGATCTCGAGACCATGTTCCGACGACTACAACGGCGACATCAGCGGCCTCGGCTGCGGCGACAGCCTCCTTGAAGCCAGACTCGTCTGTGGACCAGCGCTCGCAACCTTGAGTGAAGGTCACTTTACCTTTGCTAGCGGCCTTAATTCCATCGTAGGGAGTAACTCCTCGGGTCATGGCTGTGTGAATGACATAGTCACCGTACTGTTGTTGAGTTAGTGATGCTGGTTCACCAGATAGTTAGAAGATACCCACATTGACATAGCCGTGGGCCATGGGACCGATGACAGCAACATTGGCGTCTTTCTTTAGAGGCAGGACATTCTCGTGGTTCTCTAGAAGAACGATACTCTCAGCGTCGAGTTGACGCGCAACCTTCTTGTGGGCCTTGGTGTTGACATAGTCCCATATCTTATCATCCGCGACGCCAGTGAAGGGCTTCTCAAAAAGACCCATCTCAAACTTGGAGCGAAGGACACGGGATACAGCGGTATCGACGACCTTTTCGTCGAGTTTACCAGCTTTGACGAGCTCAGGGATGATCTCGAAACTCCAGTAGCCACCACCCATTTCAGCATCATTACCAGCAGGAAGAGTCTAAACAAGTCAATAATTATTCGGCGGGAGCTTATGGTGACTTACCTCAAGAGTGATGCACTCATCGTCCTCAAGGGGGCAGACGTAGAAAGCCTGAGCAAGACGAGCAGTACCACCAGCATCGGAGATAACATAGTACTTGTAACCCCACTCTTCGCGAAGGATATCAGTGAGGAGGTAAGAGTCTGCGACAACTGGAACACCATCATAGGAGTTGTAGGAGGACATTATTGAAGTTGCGCCTCCATCGATGATGGCACGCTTGAAGGGAGGGAGGTAGAGAGACCGCAGCTCTCGCTCACCACCGTGGACTGGGCCAGTGTTGATACCTTGCTCTGGAGTTGCAAAAGCAGCCTTTGACTGTAAGTACGTGAATCAGTAGTGATGGAACACACTTACATAGTGCTTAACCATGGCTGAGACGCCACCTGCTTGAAGACCCTTGACATATCGATAACCCATTTCTCCAGCTCTAATCGGAAATTAGTAACTACTAAATGGCCATGAGCTTGATTTGTTAGGAACATACAAGTAAGGATCCTCGCTGAAGCATTCCTCAACTCGACCGAATCGCAACTCTCGAGCGAGATCGACTTGAGGAGAGAACAACTGATTGATGCCAAGGGCTCGAGACTCTGTTGCAATGACATCGGCCATCTTCTCGATGAGCTCTGGGTTGAATGAGCAACCCATGCCAATTGGGCTGTTGAAAATTGTTCCGTTCAGTATCAAGACTCCGTGGAGACCCTCACTCTGAACGAAGGCGGGAATACCTGGTGAGCATTAGACCATGAACCCAATATTGAAGCATAACACTTGCCAAGCTCAGTCTCCTTCGCCAAATAATCTTGTCCTAGCTTAGCAGCCTTCTTGATAGTAGTCATATTCGCGTACAAGCCTGTCCAAACGGAATTGGCTCGATACTTGAAGTTCCATGCCAAACCAGTCTTGTTAACAGTCTCATCAGTGAGATTAAGATAGTTTGTCATATCACCCTGGATCAATTGTGCTGTCTTTTCCTGAATAGTCATCCGCTTGAGAAGGTCCTCAACTCTGTCATCGATAGAAGCTTTGGGGTCCTTGTAGATAGGTTTATCCTTGGCAGCCCGACCGGCCACAGCCAGAACTGCCGCGCAAAGGTAGCCAGAGAGCTTCATTGTGGGAGTTGAAGGTGAAGAAGCTGCCTGGAACTATACACTGAATAAGGCGGGATCGTCATATTTTATATCTAACCTGGGACCTTGTCTTTACAATTAACCGTGGAGCCTAGGGAGGGAACTGCGGCACTTCGTGATGCTTGACATTGCACCTTACTGTTCAGTAACATTGCATATGAGCTTTAATTGCGGGCTCCTGGACCATGGATTGTCCTTTGAGGATATTACGACCGAAGAGCAGGTCGATCATGACAAGACCCTGGAGAATGCGGGGGCGCCACAAAGAAGGAGACGGGCAAAAGATTGGGATTCGTGGATTTGTTTTTAAGTTGATATGGGATGAGAGTGAGCAAGGGGCGCGGGCCGGTATATGGAACGACGAGCCGAATATCCTAGCTTCGATGCAGATGAACTGACTAAAAGGAATGAAGCTAGCTACGAACTTGTGAGAGGGGGATCACCTTGGAATAGGTAGGTGTTTTCTGCTTGCTTGTGGAACAAGTTGTCTAAAGTTACGTAGGTACAAGGCAAGTTGAGAGACCTCCCACAGAAACGAATGATGCATCCTTGAAGACCCCGTTCGTTACAGTGGCCCTGAACCCCGCGATGGGCTGCAGCTAGAGGGGCCCCGTCTGTGTTTAACCGGGCGTGCCTCTAGCGTCCGCTGATTTATCCACCACTTGATCGTCGGGCAGGGGACCCTTGAGGGGACGGGATGCAACTCTACAAGAACATCATGTGTGTTAACTCGTTGTCAGACCCGAACGAATGACGCTGAGGGGACAATGTCATGATAAGTTGGTGGGGTCAAGGGGGGCTGCTCCGGGTGAATTGTCACCGTGAGAGGAGTGGGAGTGGGATGCTGATGCATTTGAGGTTCCATGATATGGAGGATTGTTGAAGTGGAGAGTAACGCCATCTATTGTCTCTCTCTGTCTCTCTTATTTCAAACTTGACTATTTCTTAGAGAGACAATCCATCTTTTCACTCATCAACAAGCCAATTGACTAAGATACCTCCTGTTATTACTCCAATCAAGAAAACACCAAAATGCATCTCCGCGACGGCATGTGGCTGCCCGCCAAAGACTTTCGCACCGAGTATGCCGAAGATGTCTATGAGATCACCCCCAGCAAGGACCAGCAGGCCCTGAATCTGCTATGTCCCGTAAAGCACATCCGCTCTCGAGGCGATACCCTCAACCAGCCCACGCTTGATATCGATATTAAAGCAGAGATGGATGGAGTTATCTCCATCGAGACCACACACTGGGCCGGTGCTCAACGAAAAGGCCCCGACTTTGATCTCTTCCCAGCTGGTCAGCCCAAAGTTGAGGGGAAGATCATCAAGAGTGACAAAGGCACTACTATTCAATCTGGAGTTCTCTCTGCCACTATTCATCCTGACCAACATAACTTTGACATCAAGTTCCACAGCACAGATGGCAAAAAGCACCTCACGAACCTGGGCAATCGTAGCACTGGATTTGCCTACTCCCCAGCTCCCAGTACACCATTGCAGACCGGAGATATGCGCGACTTCAAACACTACATGTTCATGCAAACGACTCTATCCGTCGGCGAATCCGTCCACGGCCTTGGCGAGCGTTTTGGAGCATGGAACAAAGTTGGCCAGAATGTCGTTCTTTGGAACGCCGATGGTGGTACTTCAAGCGACCAAGCTTACAAGAACGTTTCTTTCTGGATGAGCAACCGTGGTTATGGTGTCTTCGTGGATAACCCTGGAAAGGTGGATTTTGAAATTGGTAGTGAGAGGTGTTGTCGCGTGCAAACAACTGTGGAGGGGCAGAGGTTGAAGATGTATATCATCTACGGCGACGGACCCAAGGATGTTCTCAAGAAATACACTGTCCTCACCGGAAAAGCCAACAAAGTTCCCAGTTGGAGTTTTGGTCTATGGCTGACGACTAGCTTCACTACTAACTACGACGAGGCTACGGTCAACTCATTCCTTGAAGGTATGAAGTCTCGTGGATCACCTGTCGATGTCTTTCACTACGACTGCTTCTGGATGAAGGGCTTCAGATGGACAGATTTTATTTTCGATGAAGAGCGTTTCCCTGATCCCAAGGGCCAGATATCGCGACTCAAGGAGAGCGGGCTCTGCAAGAAGGTCTGTGTCTGGATCAACCCCTACATCGGCCAAGCTGGTGCGGCATTCAAACACGCTGCTGAGAAGGGCTATCTCCTCAAGCGCAAGAACGGCGATATCTGGCAGTGGGATCTCTGGCAAGCTGGTATGGGTCTTCTGGATGTGACAAACCCTGAAGCTTGTGCTTGGTATACCGAGTGTCTCAACGGGCTCTTTGACAAGGGTGTCGATGCCCTCAAGACGGACTTTGGCGAGCGTATTCCCACTCTTGACGTTCAGTGGCATGATACCTCAGTCGACCCACACAAGATGCACAACTACTACGCCTTCATGTACAACAAGCTCGTTTACGAGGCTCTCCAGAAGCGATACGGCGACAACGAGGCTGTTCTTTATGCTCGTGCTGCCTGTGCTGGAACTCAGCGCTTTCCTCTCGTATGGGGCGGAGATTGTGAGTCTACACCAGAGGCTCTCGCTGAGTCTGTCCGCGGCGGATTATCAATGGGTCTCAGCGGCTTTACTTTCTGGAGCTGCGACATTGGTGGCTTTGAAGGTTCTCCGCCCCCGTGGATCTACAAGCGATGGGTTGCGATGGGCCTTTTGTGCAGTCATAGTCGTCTGCACGGTTCCAACTGCTTCCGTGTTCCATGGATTGTTGACAATGATGATCCCAGTGAGGAGGGATGCTCCAGGACTCTGTCCAAGTGGACGGCGCTCAAGACGCGATTGATGCCGTATATCTTCTCTCAGGCTATCGAGTCCATAGAGGGTGGTATCCCAATGTCTCTTCGATCTGTTGCACTTGAGTTCCCTGAAGACCCAACCTCTTGGTACCTTGATCGCCAATTCATGGTCGGATCCCAGATCCTAGCTTCTCCTATTTATGAAGAGTCAGGCGAAGTTGAGTTCTACCTCCCCAAGGGCAAATGGACATCTTATTTCACGAACGAAGTCAAGTCTGGCCCTGGGTGGTTCAAAGAAAAGCACGCTTTCGGCACACTGCCTCTATATGTCCGTGAGAACACTATCCTTGTGCTTGGTAGCCGCAAGGAGGTCGGTTCTGAATACGATTTTGTGAAAGATGTTGAAGTTGCCTTGTATCAGGCTTCTCCTGGTGCCAAAACTACGGTGATGGATGGCGATGGTAATGTTGCTGCAGAACTTGTCGTTGGAGAAAATGGCAAGCTTGAGAATACTGACAAGCTCAAAGGCGATTACAAGATTGCGGAACAAGGCCGTGATTTGGAGGGAGATGCCCCGGTTTCGATTGAGTCTCTGTCATAGGCACATAGACTTCCTAATTCTAATTGAATATAGAGAACTTGATTGAACTGTTGTTACTTGTTCTTAGGCTCGGCTCTTGACTTTCGATGCGATGCCTTTCACTTCACGACTCACGGTGTTCTTTGAAGCTACAACAGGGCTTAGCTCATGACTATAGTCTTCACGATCACATGCCGCTTGCAGCAATATCAATTTCCAAGACCGGGTATTTGGAATTTGTCGCCCTGATGAAAATATTTTCCGGATAGCTTAATAGTTGCTCGTGCCGTAGTCCCGAGAGGTTGGAACATGTCAAGCCTGCTCGTCAGCACTAAACTTGGCTACCTCGAAACTCCACAAAGAGCATGAGCTAAGGAGAATCCTCTGAAACTCTTTGAATGGTTTGTATCTGGTGATGATCCTTCCGAGCGGAGTCGAGGAATACGACAACCCGAGGGAAGTGAGCACGGTAGGAGACAAAAAGGCTTAGGCAACTTTGGTATATGCTTAGTGGGTCTTTAGACTACTTAATTTTGGCACCCCAAGGTTATCAACGGAACCTAAATGTCAGAAGCTTCTTGTTCCCCGAGGCCACCCCACAGTGATCCCCCACCCGAATCCGCGTTTAGGCCCCACTGAGTCTTCAGCGGGGTTTGGGGGTTAGGAATTGCCTGAAATGGTAATTTTAGTGGTCTGTAGTCGTCGCGATTGGTCGGCCGTTTTGCCCGTGAAGTGGGCAATCGTTGTAGAGGATCTAGACAAGTGGGAATAAACATCTGATCAACTAGAAAAGTAACGTAGCAGGTAATTTCAGATCAAATGATAGAACTACAGCTTTTCCCCCGATGGCAATTTATCCGGTTGCTTAGAATGTGGCATCATAAGCGGTGACCTGAGTGCCACTACACCTGTCAAATGGAACAGGCAACTTACCCATGGTATGGGATGTGACTGATCACTGAGCATTCACGCAAAAGCATGTAGAAGAGAAGTAAATACACTCCCATAGAAGATCTGGAGCCGCGGGTATCATATGATCTGCCACTGTAAGCCTGAGGGGTAACATGAGATGAAAGCTAGGCCTGTGTCTGTCTGTATACCAACAATTAAGTACGCCAGAAGAACCAACAGACATTCAATATCGGCATTACCTTTAACTGCCGTGCAAAGAAGATCAAAATATGCGGTTTGAATATGCATATTCGAGGCACTGTCTTTTTGAGGTTACATTGTCATGGCGTAATATTGATAGGGAGGGTATATGTGATTTATTCAATGATCATAAAGCCTACGAGCCTTCTCATAATCCTCTCATGGTTCAGACCTAGTTGAGTGTGCGGACACCCAAAGCCGAAAGACTCGGGCTGATTCCTGTACATAAGTTTCCCTCGACTAACCGAGGCCATGTACGTTTTGTCTCATTATTAGTACTTCAAAGCATGAATTTACATGACAGACACTTACAGCATAATCAGGGCTGTACTGACGACGGCGTAATTCCTCCGTCAGAAACCAACACTAATCTTGCCTGGATGTATTCAGTGGATCTTTGATATACACATCATAATAGAATAAAATGCCTGTCTCCTGTATCTGACGATGATCTGAACTCGGGTCGGGTCAAATACCCCCGAACGAAACTGATTGGTCCGGGTGTAAGCAAGCACACGAAGGATCAAAGGTCCCTCTACGTAGACAACTGCATTCAAATTTAGCCGGGATGGAAAATACTGAAAGCCATGTGCTAAGATTTCTGAGTTCACCAAGAACAGATGTGGCTGACGGAATGGCTATGACATCGTGGTGAACGGTCAGGCCATAATCGTAGTTCGACTCCAGTATCGTCTAGTCTCTGATCGAGGTATTGACACGGTAATACCACTGGTAGGTTATGGGCGTTCCTACACCTTAAAGTCTAGAGTGGTCATTCATAGGCTGGTTATTCTTCAACACCATTTAACCGCCGCTTCGAGGGGCCGGTTGCCGAACACTAGTAGTATATTCTCCGACCGCTCGGAACCGGCGAGGAATCACACCAGGGGCAACCATGTATCTCTACGGCATCACGATTCTCGGCATGTCATGTCTCATCTAGAGCCTCGGCCGAAGCCGGGGAGAGGTCATATCAGGGCTGAAGATGTAGAAACGGGCCGTTACTGGTCATGTGTAGGTCTCACTATGGAGATAACAACAAACCTTGCGTGATATCGCCGCCTCTAGTAGTACGACCGTTGCGGAGATGGCCTTTGGGGCCCCCTGGGGAAGAAGAGGCCGTGGGTCTTTGAGGATCAGGGTGTAGATAGAATTGATCAACATGCTACATGAAGCATTGAGAATGGAGCCGTTGCGTTGGGGTGATGATCATACAAATAGTGAAAGGTCCGCTGTTAGTATTGCATCTGATTCACATGCTATTTATCGTCTAAAACTGGACTACGAATCACTTATACGACTTTATAGCTTAAGGGTTTGAAATGGGGAAGGCATACAGTATCGGCCTGGCATGCTTTGCAGCCATTGGGTACGTACAAGTTATTTGGAGGTGCACTTTGAAGTTAGAGGGAATATTAACTGTTTTGACTGATAGCTCGTTTCTTTTTGGTTATGACTCGGGAGTTATGACAGACGTAATAGCTAGCAAAAACTTCCAGAACTACTTCGACACAACATCCACATCCTCCATTATAGGCGCCATCAACTCAACCTTCAGTGGTGGAGCAGTATTTGGTGCCTTATTCGGTGGAGTTATTATGGATAAATATGGCAGAAGAAAGACGATAGGAATCGGTGCAGCTATTTGCACGGTTGGTGGTGTTCTTCAAGCTGCGGCCTATCAGTATGTTTGAGTTGCCAAACACAACTACTATGAAGTCACTAACTGGGTGATAGTCTGGCCATGATGCTTATTGGTCGAATCATTGCTGGTTTTGCTGTTGGTCTGCTCTCTATGAGTGGTGAGTCAAGCTTTCGATTCGTGAGTTTCATCAACTTACCTCTGATGTATAGTTCCCGTCTATCAATCAGAATGCGCCAGCCCCAAGAATCGAGGACTCATCGTCGGTCTCGCCCAACAAATGATTGGAGTCGGTTTCATCGTCTCAACATGGGTTGGATATGGAAGTCATCATATGCCCGACACTTCATCTTTCCAATGGCGTTTCCCCTTGGCTTTCCAGACATTCCCATCTGCACTTTTGTGCCTGGGTATGCTCTGGCTTCCTGAGACACCCCGGCATCTCATCGCCACAGATCAGTTGGATGATGGAATGAGAACTCTTCGAAAGCTTCATTTTGATGGCTCGAATGATGAATGGATCAAGTCCGAGTTTAATGAGATCAAGCTCACACTTGACGCCGAGAAAGCTGCCACTGCGCCTGGTTGGATGATCATGTTCAAGGTGCCTCAGTGGAGGAAGCGCCTTATGCTCGGAACTCTTGTTCAAGTTTTTACCCAATTCACTGGTATGATTCCCTCTTGTTGAGAGCCATCTGTGTCGAGAGCACGAACTGACATTAATCCTAGGAATCAATGTCATTGGGTATGCTTTTAACCTATTCCTCGAGACAAGAAATCACTTTGCAAGTGTTTAATACACTCACTAACAGATATACACAGTTACTACCAAACCATTATGTACGAGAAGCTTGGAATTACTGGAAAGACAAATCTTCTGGTTGCAGGCATTTACAACTGTACCGGCCCTCTTGCGAGTAAGTTGGACATCTTATTTCCTTCAATGGCTTCTCTGTTCATAGACTAACAGTTTTTAGATCTGTTTTTCATCACCTTTATCTCTGATAGGATCGGCCGAAAGAGGCCTCTGATCTACGGCATTATTGCAATCACCATTGCTCTGATCCTAGAGAGTGCGGTCAACTCTCAGAACGTAGATGGAACACACCGTGGCCTAAGTATTGCCGGGGTTGCCTTCTTATTCTGTGTCACAATCATCTTCTCGCTATCGTTTGGCCCTGTATCCTGGACGTACATGTCTGAAGTTATGCCATATCAAATTCGAGGAAAGGGTTGCGCATTCGCCACGGGTATCGGTAACTGGCTTGTGAGCACTTTCTGGAATCAAGTCAGTCCCTTTGCCCTCGAGGAGCTTGGTTGGAAGTTCTACTTCCTCTTCGTTGGTAAGTAAACTCCGTAAAGCTTTTCTTTGGTCAATACTTACACCAACAGCTTTCAATCTTGTCATCACGCTGCCCACTCTTATCTTTGCTTTTCGAGAAACAAAGGGGCTATCTCTTGAGGAGATTGATCTCATGTTTGGTGATCGAGCTCTCGGAAATCTTCCTGCGGATATTGAGAAGGACGGAGGTGTCATTGCCGTGACTAACACCCATGATGAGAGACCTCACCAGGATCTTTGAGGAGAGACTTATGATTGCGACCAGTTCTTAAGGGCTTGTTCTCTTAGTTCCCCAGCTTGAGCCTTAATATTGTGTTGAAGAGGGTGGCCTTCAGAAGACCGGCGGATGTGGGTAATGATTGTGACATGGATATTATATATAGAGTGGCATATTCATACTATACTTCTCAAATGTTTTAGTGCCATCTCGAGACGCCATTCTCTAGTCCATCAGTAACGTTTACCCCCCAATCCTGAATAATGGAAAAGTTTAGGTAAATTTTGCCTAAACTTAGGAGGCTCTTTGATGAGTTTATCATCTGGTTCTTTCGCCATCAAACTCATCGTTGGGCGGATAAGGGATCATATGCTTGCTCGATTTTGAGCTTGAAGTAACATAAAAGAGGTATTTATATATGTTCAACATAACATAACTCATAATAGCCCAAACCAAACCATTCCGGTATATCCCCAACGCCGAGCCATGATATTTTAAGCTTGTCTATGATCTATGTTTCTTTTCTCTACCATTCCGGCGCACCACCGCCACAACCATTCGCTGCCATCATGAGGTCAAGCGGCTTAGTGGTCATCTTCGCACCGCCAGTAGGCTTGACATATGGCTTCTTTCCTCTCAACCCAACAAATTTGATCTTGCTGTCAAGCTTAGCAAGAGGCGCCTCACCAGCCTCGCCCTTCTTGACCATCCACTTCTTTGTGCCCAAGGCGGCATCAAGCTCCTCCACAGGGGGAAGCTTGAGGTACAACATACCATCGGCTCGAGCCTCGGTAGGGAATGTGGCGATGGAGAGAGACTCGTCTGTCTTGCATGCACCGTTGCCGAGGTCAAAGTTGCGCTTGTGGTGAGGACATGAGACCCAGGGTGAAGCACCATCCTTATCACCATTCGTCACAGCCTCGTTAGGCTCTTGGCCGATGAGACCATCAGAGAGGATAAATGCACGCTTGTGAGGACACATCTGTTGAGTTGCGTAGTAGACGCCCTTGATGCGCCAGATGGCGAGCTGCGTGTCACCGCGCTTGATAGTAGCGGAGATACCGTTTGGCAACTCGTCAGCGCCGTCAAAGTATGAAGATTCGATGATGGGTTCCCAAGAAGTCATGGACCACTTGTCCTTGAGACCCGAGAAGTTGTCTGTAGCTGCAGCGTCCGCGGGCCAGAAAGCTGGTCGCTTCTGACCACGGTCATCTTCAAGCTCCATGTTGCGTGTTGTGTCGTTTGTGTTGGCGAACTGCTTGAACTTGGCAGCGATAGCAGGGCTCTTGATGGCTTCGGCCCACTCGTCGAAGAAGCTGTCAACAAGTTCTTCCATCTGCGCCTCGAGCGAGGCATTGATGCCGAGCTTGTCCTCGAGGATGACCTCTTGGAGGTACTTGATACCACCGGGGAGGTTCTCGATCCAGCGGGCTGTTCGCTGAAGCTTGTCGGCTGTGCGCATGTAGAACATGAGATATCGGTCGAGGATTGTCACGACATCAGCTGGGGGCACATCCTTGGCTAGTAGCTCGGCATGGCGAGGGTTCGCGCCACCGTTACCGCCGACGAAGATGTTCCAGCCCTTCTCAGTGGCAATCAAACCGAAACTGGATCCATGTTAGCAGACCGAAGAATTCAAAGATGGGGGTAAAACGTACTCTTTGCCTTGGGCTTCAGCACACTCTCGCACACAGCCACTCACGCCACCCTTGATCTTATGAGGAGCTCGAATACTCTTGTATCGCTCCTCCAGGCGAACGGCCATACCAACACTATCACTCAGACCAAATCTACACCATGTAGATCCAACACAACTCTTGACGGTTCGCAGAGACTTGGCATAAGCATGACCAGACTCCATGCCACCAGCAACAAGCTGGCCCCAGATGTCGAGAAGGTCCTGCTTCTGGGCACCAAACAAGTCGATACGCTGACCACCCGTGATCTTTGTGTAGAGGTTGTACTTCTGGGCAACCTCGCCGATGACGACAAGCTTGTCAGGAGTAATCTCACCACCGGAAACGCGAGGGACAACAGAGTAGGTACCATCTCGCTGGATGTTACCCAAGAAGCGATCGTTGGTCTCCTGGAGACCGTGAGTGGTCTTGTCCATAACGTGTCTGTTCCACAGCGAAGCCATAATGCTCGCTACCACGGGCTTGCACAGCTCACAGCCAAGAGCGTCCTTGTCATTTCCAGCCTCGCGCATCACTTCGCCCATGTTCTTGAGGCGCTTGACCATGATGATGTTGAACAGGTCAGCACGAGAGTGGTTGAAGTGTGAGCAGACGTAGTTGGTGACCTCCTGACCCATAGATGCCATAGTCTTGTTGAAGATGGTGGTGATGAGAGGAACACAACCTCCACAGCCGGTACCGGCTTTTGTGCACTTCTTGATACTGGCAACGTCCTTGCAAGTGCCATCCTTGACAACCTTGACAATGTCGCCCTTTGTGACGTTGTGACACGAGCACACCTGAGCATCGTCGTCAAGATCATCAGTATCTTCACCGCCGTCCTTCTTGGCACCGAGAATAAGTTCACTAGGAGAAATCTCAAGCTCCTTCTGCGCCTTGACCATTGGTAGAAGCTTGACGTAGTCACAGACGTCGCCAATCATCATACCACCGAGGAGATACTTTCCATCCTTAGTAAAGATGTACTTCTTGTACACATTCGAGAAAGGGTCTTTGTATGTAAGAGCTTGCACAGATTTGGGCTCTTTAGCGTCGCCATTGACGAGCGTCCTGGCGTATTTGGGAGGAAGCGTTACGGGACCATCGCGATCAGCGAAGCAGTCACCGAAACTAGCGACGTTGACTCCGAGGAGCTTGAGTTTTGTGCTCATGTCGGGAGTCTTGAAGGTCTGAGGACTGTGAAGCTTGGCTTGTGTGAGGTTGAAAGCGACGACTTCGGCCATGGCTACACCAGGAGCGATTAGGCCGTAAGCCATACCGCGCCAGCTGGCGCACTCTCCAATGGCGTAGATATCGGGCATACTCGTTCTCAAGTCATCGTTGACGACGATACCACCGCGCTGTCCAACTTCGAGGTTGGCACTTCTAGCGAGGTCATCCCTTGGCTTGACACCAACAGCGAAGCATAGTGTCGAGCAGCTGATTTCCGAGCCATCGTCAAAGATAACTCCAGTAAGGTTGTTGTTCTCGTCAGTCTTCATGCTCGACACGCCCTTGCCGAGATTGAGATTCACACCAAGCTGCGAGACCTGATCCGCTACCATCTTGCCGCCAGTCTCGTCGACCTGTCTTGTGAGAACCCACTGAGCCTTCTCAATAACATCGACTCTGTTGAAGGTCTCAAGATCGAGCATGGCCTTTGCGGCCTCAAGACCGAGAAGACCACCACCAACGACAGCTCCATTGGTGCCCTTCTTGTCAGTTGAGAACTTGATAAGCTTGTTCAAGTCTTCTATTGTGCGGTAGACGAAAACACCATTTGCGTCCCAGCCCTTGAGCATACGGGGAAGAATAGCGTCTGAACCAGTGGCGAGGACGAGGATGTCGTAGGGGTAGCTCTCGCCGTTTGCGCATTCGATGAATTTGTCCTCGGTGTTGATGTGTGTGGCTTTTGTGTTGATGTGACAGTTTAATGAGCTTCCGGCTTCTGTGTACTGTAGGTTGTTAGTGCTTGGGATGCAGGTTTGGTTCAGATTCAACGTACCCATTCTGCTGGGTTCATGTATAGTTCTTCGACTTTTCGGTGCTCGAAGAATGTTGTGAGTCCTACTCGGTTGTAGGCGAGATATGGTTCTTCTCCAACCACTGTGATAGCATATTCTTTTGATTTGGCGTCATATTTGAGCAGCTTTTCTCTGTATTATTGTCAGATTATGGTAAGCAAGTAAATAGTGTTGAATTGACTTACATGAAAGCAATGCCCACCATGCCCAGGCCAACGACCACCACACGTTTTTGTGCTGTTGCAGCCATTTTGATAAGTCAATATTAGAACAAGTATACTTGGGAGAGAAACCCAAAAGATAGAAGGGAGTATCATGGTCCCTCATGGTTATAAGTGATCCTCAGAGCCTGTTACAAAAAGAGGGTCTTCTGTACCTCAAGACCACAAACTATGGATCCCCCTCTGATGTTTTTCCCATCTCCCTATCTAGAACGTACATCTCCGGGATAGTCCAGCTCGTGCTAAGCATTTCCGCCGTTGGTCCATAGAACGTGAGCGCATTTGCAGCTCTC
This sequence comes from Fusarium pseudocircinatum, assembly GCA_013396035.1. Taxonomy (NCBI): domain Eukaryota; kingdom Fungi; phylum Ascomycota; class Sordariomycetes; order Hypocreales; family Nectriaceae; genus Fusarium; species Fusarium pseudocircinatum. The sequence continues at coordinate 102,920 of JAAOAS010000149.1, forward strand.
GGCCAGGGCTGATCTCTGATAAGGAGACAGCGCGCCGTGGCTGAGGGACCAATCAGCGACTGCGCCCGCACGGTAGAGGCGTTTTGGCCTCCGCGGAGAAGCAATATTCTCACCAAGGGCTCGTACGTCGCAACACACCACGACTGAGCATGATATGAGGTCTCGAGGCGATTCTCATATTAAATCGCATCCGGTTTCTGGCGAAATATTACGCTCCAACTCATAGTTTCACCGTCCGGTCACTACGGTACGGTCAGGTCTTTTGTGGGTTGTTGACTGATCTGAGTCTCGGTGAAGGATGAAGCCATCTCGAGTATCGCCTAATAATAATTCATTATACAGAGTACAATTGTCACTGCTCTTTCTTTGACCTTATCTTGGCCTTATCTTGAAAAGATGTCCTCGGGTCCTGGATAGGGAATGGTAGTGTTCGAGGGTAGCTCAATCAGAGTCCTCACTCAGAGCCGGATATTAAACTTCCTCGAGCTATTTTTGTGTGTTGTATCGATCGGGAATATTCACTGCCTTAACTAGTTCCCGTATCAACCTTTCTCCTCGGAGTGAGCCTTCTTATCAATGCCAGTATAGATAAGCCTCAATATCAACCTCTTCTGCTTTGCAACACAGCGACTCTAACTGGGCCATACCTACAGTTCCCCCACAAAGATAAACACCGCAGCTCAATGTCGCGGAGATTCAATTGTCAAGCATTCTCCACGGAATAGTCAACAAAAATTCGCAGTAACTATGGGGGGACAAGTCCGTTCTGTGGAGTCTCGGAGAGGAATCCCTGAGGCGGAGAGAGGCGAAGTTTGGTGTTCGTGTCGTGTCGTACGAATGGACATGGTGTGATTTCAAACACGTATTCAACCTTCATTCTGGTACAGACTAAAAAACTTTTATTGACTCCATAGATCTTCATCTGATGGTTCGATAAGGTAGCAAGGGTAACAAGAATGGGATACTACCTAAAGTCTCTGAGTCTAAAGGCCTAGAATTGCATTTGCATTGCCGTAGACGGCTTTGGCCGATCGGATGAGCCTATCACACGTGTTTAGCTTTAGCCTGACGGGTACCTTAGCTGTAGAGCCCCTCCCACGTCATCGTCTCAGCCCCTCCAAACTTCAACACCACAACAAACATCACCAACCTAGACAATGGCGACTACAACCGAATCCTCCTTCACATTCCCCCGAGAATATCACTTCCCCGCCTTCTTCACTCGCCAAACTAATCTCACTACACTCCATGCTCAGCGCAATAAATGGTCCGATCTCATCCTCGCCTACGCGCGACATAACCGTATCTTCCGCCTATCACTTTCCGAAGCTGCAGATTCAGATCTCTTTGTAAACCGAAAACTCGACCGAAGGCTACAGTTCGATGACATCCGTGATGTGATTTCTTACATGCATACAGATGGGCGTGTAGAATACGTCGGAGGCAAAACAACAGGAGATGTTGTGTTTCTCTATTGGCGAAAGCCCGAAGAGTGGGCAGAGCTTGTAGAGAACTACGTCGAAGAGACGGGACAGAAGGGCAGTGTTCTTACAGTTTATGAACTCGTCGAGGGAGACGGTACAAAAGGAAATGGTAATTCTAGTCGGGCAAGCCGATGTTAAAGACCCTATAACTGACCCCCACAGATATTCACGGCATGGACACTGATGTCCTTTTAAAAGCTCTAAACATCCTCGTCAAGCGAAACAAAGCTCAAATATTCGGCCAGGACGACTCATTAGGCGTCAAATTCTTCTAAGTACTGAACCATACATACTCATCTCTACATCAAGCACATGCGACTTTTCCATCACAGTAAGCGCACCAATATAAACCGACTACGGACTCCAACATCGCTGCCGATGTTAAACCATCCTGAACGCCATCAAGCAACAGTCAGAGAAATGACTACTGCGAATTTCCGTAAAACTTCTCCGCCAAAAACTTGTCATCAAACCGCACCTGTTGAGCCATTGCGACATCGAGCAACCAGTCAGGTGCAACAATGCGAGGCTCCATGTTGCCGTTGTACGCCATATCACGGAATTTCTCCCAAAGCGGCTTCTCGTCGGGTTTTCCGCTACTTAATAGGTAGACCGGCTCGGGTGGCGCGTTACCCTCCTCCTCTGCCTTTGTTGGTCGGATTGTCGTCCCGCTCCGAGCCCGGTAGATCTTGAAGATCGCCCCGTTGGCCTCGGCGATCGCTTTGTAGCTCTCCGCACCATTGCGGATCTTTTCCGTGCAATAGATGGGAACACCAACAAGAAGTTTGCCTCTATTTGCCTTGGCACGAGCGACCGATGTCTCAAGGATAATGTTGTGCCTTTTCTCAGCTGCATTGTCTTTGAGGATGAAATCCTCAACATCGAGAAGGGTGCCCTTGTCTAAAGACTGGTCAATGAAAGTTGACGAGATCACTGTTGGACCGCGTGCAAGCGCGCAGAGGAATTTGACAGTGCGGACAACACTAGGGGCTGCCAAATAGTCGCACGGCTGACCCTCTTGCACAATCTGTATGCCCATGTCCCGGAGTTTTCTCTGTCGTCTGGTTAGAATAGATTCAAACAAATGGCTCGCGCTTACGTACTCGATCCTGATCTTCCTTACTCTTATCTCCTACCCAGCGAGTGAATCCGGTCAAGACAACACGCATCTTAACGTCTGGAAGTGACGGCTTGGTCTTTTTGGTTGGCCGTTTCGCTAACGCATCGGCATCTTCATCTTCAGGCTTCTCCTCTTGTTTGGTTTTGGTGTTGTTAGTCTTCTCGGCCTGGTCGGCAGCTCGCTTTCCACCCCAGATTGTATTGCCTCCCTTGGCATGTCTCTTCTTCTCCTTTTCGTAAAGCGCGATATCGTCGCTCAAGCCATGCAGACGCTCCTGGGCTTTCGCTTTGGCGCTACGACTTCCTGTGGAAGCCACCGACGGCGTCTCGTTCTCCTTCCCAGTACGGCGTGGACGAATCGGGGTTGCATCTCCGATAATTCTGGTCTTCGTTCCGGACTTCTCGCTTGTTCCTCCGTTAGAATCTTCCATCTCGACGTCCTCGCTACCAGCCTGGCCAATAACAACACCCTCTGCTGGCCCTCGTGCATATGCGTTCTCCTCTGCAGCTTCCAGGATTGCTCGCTTCCTCTTGGCTCGTGGTGAGAGCTTGGCTGGTCCCCCGGGGTAGTACTTTTCGCGCAACTTTGGCTCATCAAAGAACGTTTGCCCGATTATCTCGCCCAGGTTAGTGCGCGGGGGGAAATGGTTATACTTCTTAATGTTGATGGGCGTAATTTCGCACTTGGCATAGCTCTCCTCGATCCAGAGATGGTTAACCACGGCAATCCCCCATTCAGGAGCAGCCTTGCATTTCTCGCTAGAGTCTCTAGCAGTGATCAAATGCGTATTCTCGGCTCTCATCGTTCTGGTGAACTCGGCCCCAGAAGCTTTGATCAGGTTTTCCAGGTAAATTCGTGCTTCACCACCGTAATTGGATACTGTGATACGTAGACCCCTGAATCCTTCTATACCATCCTTGGGGATCGGATAGTGTAGCAGTCGACGGAGCGGTGATGTCCACTCGTTGTGGACGATAAGCCAGTAAAGCCAGGCCAGATTTCCGACTTCTTTGTACGCTTGCGACGCTTGAACATATTCAGGACCGTCGCGGTATTGGCAGATGAGCATGTCGCAATCCTCGACCTTATCCACGAGCTTTCCGCCCCCTCTGATGATAATTTCCTTGACCACCTTTGACAGTCGTTCGGTAATAGTCAGATCCCCAGACAGCAATACATTACGGTCCTGGAAGATAGTGACCGGTGGGCGAACAACCTCTCCATCAGAAGGCAAGGGTAAAGGGAGGTAATTTGGCGTCGGTGATGTCGCACCCGCGAGGTTTTCGTTGGAGGGTATTTTGAGTTCGTCCGAGGAAGTCTTCTTAAGAATTTCGGGATCGGGCAGTAGATAGGGACCTTCATCGATACGTTTCCCAAGTTTGAAACAATCATCGAACCTGAAGATTGTCAACGACCAATATCACACGCCCTCTGCGCTGGACATACCAGTGTGGCAACACAACTTTGCCTTTCCATCCCTTTTGTAGGGCAACCTGGACTTTAGGATGATCCATCGATAGGGCGCAAATATGTGTGGTTAACTTGGATGCATCTTTTGTTTCTTGTCCACCCAAAGCCATTGTAGCACCAGCAATACTCTCCTTGTCGGTCTCTGGCAGATCCGCACAAGTCACCACCACCTCGGAAAAGATCATTCTCGGATCAGGCGAAAAAGGCCTAATTTGAGCCTGTTTCCTGCGAGCTATTGAGAAGGTGATCCATTGAGTTGTCACTACAGGGATCATATGAGCCTGTGCCTCAATGAACTGAGGGAAATCGATCGTGTTGGATATAATGTGGGTGACTTTCTGGATGGGTAATGAGCCGTCGCGTCGAGGTTCGCATATTTGTGCACCATTTTCTTCTAAAATGGTTGATAACTAGGGGTTGTCAGTATTGACAATTGAGTTTGGCAGCTTCAGATTACCTCTCCGATCAGTTTGGGAGTCAGTAAATTGCTGGCGACGAACGCGATGGCGCATTCAGCAAATGTGTCGGAGGTGGCCATGTCGCGTGTTGAGGGCAAAAAGTTAGGATGAAAGAGAACAAAACAAGGGAACAGCACCGTGGTTATGACATCAAGCAAAAAGTTAGTCTAAGCTCAAGAGATCAACAACAGCGGAAAGATATTAGGTAGGAGGAGAAGAAACCGTGGGGTGCCTAGAAGCTAGGTAGGTATTGTGAAGCTGCAGACGCGCCGACCACTCAACGCGAGAGTTTGACGCGTGCACGTGACCATAATGTCCACACAAATGGCCTTCAGTTGGGAAGGCGGGTCAATGATGAAAGTGGTACACAAGGGTACCAAACACCAGGCATAAGAAAATTCGGTTATTATGAGAGCAGATCTTTTGATATGACTATTGTACAAGACTGGAGAGTCACACTTGGTATCAAAGGCTATCATGGGCAGTTCCAAGGGACACGTATGTCTAAGGGCTGTATTAATATAGTATCGACATGTCCCTCCCAAGTTCATCATCCGAATATATATTCTCGATAAGAATTCATCCCAACATATTTTTCATCTCAAAAACCAAAACGCCCAACACCGATGCAATGCTATAACATGTCATTAAAATGGCGTATACCTGTTCCTGCTCCTTTTCTTTAGCCAACCACGCCCAATGGCCCCTCTACGACCTCCTCCAAAGAGGCCAAAGCCACTGCTGCTCCCATCAGGGAGCTCTCCTTTGCTGACACAAGCTTGACTGTTCTGTTTCCAGACTTTTCCGTCTTGTCGGCCGCTACCAGGTCATTCAGATATGACTGGCAACTGTCAAGATAGCCAGGGTAGCTCTCAATAACGCCACCGTTGTAGGCTACTGTCGTCTCGGCCAGATCACGGTCTGCTTCCGCGCTGTCTCGCTCAGATGATCCAGGTGATAGTGTGGAAACGAACTTGTTCTGGCTGTCGATGCGCAAGTTCCAGAATGCGTGTACTCCAGCAGCAGCAAGCGCACTTGAGCGCCTGGAGATCAAACCGGCTAGTTGCTTGAGGAATGATAGATCAGCAGCTGTGGGGGTTTGGCTCGATGGGTGGCGAGAGGAAAATTGCTTGCGCGCCTCTTCGACATCAGAGCTCGTATCCCTATGATCGTTAGCATGCTGAAGCTGGATAATCTTGAGTCTGAAACTTACCCCTCAATGATAGAAAGTGTCTCGGTTGAGAATGAGTAAGGTTTCTCCAGGGACACAGGAACAACACCTCCAAAAACCCCAGTCGACTCGATCGCCTCAGCAAGTGCCAATCTACAAATCTCGCCCAGATAGAAGCCGCTGACCATGTGCTCTAAAGGCTGAAACTCAGGCCGGGAGTGGTTCGCCAATAATTGCCGATCCCACCTTGTCAAGGGCAAGATATCACGTCCCATCATGCTGATCTCGCTGTTGATGATGACATGTGTCGCTTTCTCGAACCATTGAGGAGGACGCTCGCCAAATTTGACACGTCCGATGACGGACACAGGAAGGTAGGCAGCAAGGTTGACGCCAGTACCAAGGATGAGACCGAACCTCGTTGTGGGGTGGTTATACGACTCCGATAGTAAGCATGCACTGGAGTCGTTGACAATAGCTCGAAGTTCTACGTTGAGGCCGCGTTTTAAGCAGGCTGTTCGTACGATCTCTCCAAGATCTTGACCTAACAACCCGTTGCACGCAGCGAAGCCCTTGCCCATCCCTTGCAACTTGCCACCTGCTAGTGATGTTTGTCTGACGAATATTAGCTCTGGACGAAAGGTCGAAAGGATGGGTGGAATAAGCATACTCAATGGGAAAACTCCATGCCATCGACATAGGCAAAGGTCCATCGGATCTATCTTGCTGCTCTAGCTCTGCTGATAGAGTTTCAAGTATTCTCTCGGCCATCCAGTCAAAGAACAGCCTGCCTTCTAGGGCTTTGATCTCAGGTGTGATGCGGAAGTTCCTCATGCTCACGATCCTGCTCTGCTCTCCGATATTGGACACGCGACCACACAGTTCCACCAATGCTACTCTGAGGGTCGAACCACCAACATCCAATGCCACAAAGCGGCCAACCTCTGTACCTCTTGGTAGCTGATGACTGTATGACGGTAGCATACACTCCATATCAGTTTCTAGTCGCTCTAGGAGTTGTTTTCGTAGGTTGTTGGATAGTTCTTGCAGGCCATCTTGACTGACAGGGTCGAGGAATAGAGCCTCTGCCTCTTTGAGAAAGTCCTGGGCAGATTTGCGTGGCGTATTGGCGACTCGCGTCTTTGTGTTTGTCTCAAGTCCCAGAGAGCTGCCCCAGTAAGCCAAGAGTGACTGAACTAGTGATTTTCCCCGAAGGAGGCTCTTGATGATGGCAGCCAAGAGTGTCTTCTGAAAAGTCGCTGACATGATGGTAACGAGTGATTATGGAAAATAGAAACGAAATGGGAAAGGAAACAAGGTTTGAGTCATGGACACGGCAGAATGTAAATAGTCCGAGAGAATGCGAAAGGAAGAGGTTGAAGCAACCGCCTTGGAAGGAATAGATGAGATGGGACGGGATGGGATGGGGTGAGGGTGAGAATCTTACGCCCCGATGGATGGACCAACTGCTACTACTACTACTAGCAGGTGGAGAGTGTCTGATGGACAGGCACAGGTTCCTGGATAGGTAGCTCAGACGAGGGGAGATCTGAAGGAAACAACACGAAGATGGAGACGGAGATGGGCCACCTCTGATGGGACATGCCAGGAGTAGACGGGGTCAAAGCATGAGAAGGGACGGATAGAGCGGAGCAGACAATCAGAGTCCCGCAGAGAGGAAGCAGAAAGAGAGTCGACGTTGCAAGGGGAAGAAGTCGGTCTGGTCGAATTCAGTTTCAGTGCAGTTCACGCTGTGTCATGGAAGTAGAGAGAGTGTGTAGTAGGTAAGTGGTAATTGGTAGTAGTAATGTATCATATCGCCTCCAATTCGTCCATGAGATCAAAATCAACGTCGCACAGCGAAAGCGCCCGCTCACGCACCCGCTCTCTCACAGTCACAGGCGACACGCGACAACCGCCACAGCGATGCGAGCCAGCAAATTAGTGAGCAGAAGCGCCTGTAACTGTAATTGTGATTGTAGGTGGCCTTTGGCCTCTGTGTGGCCTTGGAGTTTGTTGGGTCAGACGGGGTCGAGGATCGTAGCCAGATGGGGGGCAAGTTAGTTAGTAGGTTGTAACGTAACGTTGCGTGTGAGTGTGAGTGCCCCGTGAGAAAGTGGATGGTATATCATTACCTAGTGAGTGACATGGGCCCGTCACGTTTTAATTGTTAGTGTGCACCGCTACTATTGGAGGCTGAAAGGCCGTCTCAACAATCTCCATAAATTCAAGAGGGTTCATCTGATTTTACATGTTACTTCAAGCTTGTCCTTGTTACACAGACATCGCCAAGGAACGTAATTTGAAACAATCTGCCCTTCTTCGGCGTGTCTACCTCTATTCTGGACCCCTGCATTGAAATGGCCTTGCCACGAGCATGAACAAGATCAATATCCTGGAACCAATCCTGTCATCAGCTAGTGCGCTTACACGGCATTAATTCTTGGTCCAGGTCCATTGCTGAGGCGTAGACTTCACCTAACGACAAAGTTCCAGAAATAAGGTATCCAATACGAACAAAAGAACTCTATCATGCTTCCACCTCCCATAAAGAGAAATCGGGATCCCGAGACTTACCTATGTAGTATGTATGTACCATGGATCTGATAACATCCCTCCAACGCTACCTTACATCGGAGCTAATGCCGGCTACTGTATACCACTGACTATATCCGCCTTTGCCCCGTAGAAACAAGCAAGCTTGGCTCTGGCCAATGGAAGCAGAAGGCAACCTTGACAACACTACCTATCTTGGATGAGCAAGCAATACAGTGCGGGTTCTCAAACAGTGTCAAACTTCATAGTAAACGTTTCATTCCCTCCACCGCGAATCATTGCACCTATCGTGACTTGCTATCCAACCTTACATTGCCCACTGACCGAAGTCGCTCTCCCCACGCTCCATCATGAATGGCAGTGGGAAAGCGGAAAGTAAAGTGGCGTACTACTTATCTCAGGCAGTGGCTCCTATCATGATGCAACGGGTCCCCATGGATGGCAAGTGACTCTCTCTTGGTAGTGACTTGTGCGCCTTTGATAAGTTCTCCTCATAAGCAACTGACTCCTCGAAAGTGTAATCATATTTCTTAAACCCCCAACTCACTCAAGATCTCCTACTAAAATTCCATTACTTGATAACCTCATTTCTAAACCCAGCACTTATAACACCATCACCCACTACCAATAACACAACCACATACATCATGCGGCTCATCATCCGTGACGACGAGACTGAGGCATGCAAGTATGTCGCCAATTACGTCGTGGAGCGCATCAATGCCTTCCAACCCACACCCGAGCACCCCTTCATCCTCGGCCTCCCTACAGGCTCTAGCCCTATCGGAGTGTATGATATGCTAGTACGCAAGTACAAGGCTGGCGAAGTATGTTGCATCACCTCATCCTATAGCAGCATCTAACAATAGCAGGTCTCGTTCGAGAATGTAGTCACCTTCAACATGGACGAGTACGTCGGTCTTCCTCGAGATGACCCAAACTCCTACCACTCCTTCATGTGGAAGCACTTCTTCTCTCATGTCAACATTCATCCTTCCAACGTCCACATACTCGATGGCAACGCTGCCAGCCCGGAAGCCGAATGTGATGCATACGAGGAAGCTATCAAGGCAGCTGGTGGTATTGATCTCTTCTTGGCCGGTATTGGTGAAGACGGGCACATCGCCTTCAACGAACCCGGATCAAGCCTTGCCAGTCGTACCCGAGTCAAGACATTAGCATACGACACCATTCTTTCCAACTCGCGCTTCTTTGACAACGATGTAAGCCGGGTCCCAAGAATGGCTTTGACTGTGGGCGTCCAAACTGTCCTTGAAGCAAGAGAGGTTGTTGTCATCATCCTTGGAGCCCGAAAGGCGCTTGCATTGCAAAAATGCGTCGAACAAGGCGTCAATCACATGTGGTCGCTATCATGCCTTCAACTCCACCCTCATCCTATGATTGTCGTCGACGAGGACGCCACATTGGAACTTCAGGTAAAGACAGTCAAGGTAAGCAACCCTTCCTCCCATAATGAGCCTCCGCTAACATAGACGACAGTACTTCAAGAGCATCGAGAAAGTTGCTCGCGAGCAGGGATTCGAGCAGATTCTTCCCTCCAAAGTACGAACTGGCAACGTTGCTATCCCCGAGACCAAGATTCAGAGAGCTCAGAGTCCTGCGATTATCGCTCCGGAGCCGATTGCTTCACACCTCTTGCGAGCGACACCTGCGGGCGACTACTCTATGAGAACCCCTTCGCCTGATTTGTTCCCCGACCGAATGGCATCGCGTATTCCAGAACCGAACCTGAACCGCAGACTTACGCCCAACCTCGAAGTTCAGACCGACGTCCCAAAGACGAAAGTTGAGATGATCGATAGCGCCGTCGCCATGTCTCCAGACGCCCCTGTCGCGAACTTGCTTCAGCCGATGACAGCAAACATGAAGGCAATGCGATCACCGTCGCCAGACCTAGTTCCCGACAGTATGGCCTCGCGCATTCCTGAGCCAGATCTAAGCCGCAGGTTGACACCCAGCCCCGAACTTCAGAAGAAAATAAACACCGTCGGGGCGCATTAAACGTGATAGGTGGATATATTGGGATAGGAAGAGTAGAAAAGAAATGGAGACCAGGAAGATCTTGTTCAGCCGCTACAGGGTTGGCTCAGGAACGAAATCATCAGACTGTATCAGTATGACTATAACAATAGTATCTTTAACCCCGTATTCGATTAAGGCGTTCAACCAGGTTAGAAATAGAGCACAAATACCACCGGTGGCTTTTAGATAGGTTGCGTGTTGAGTTCATGGGTGTTATGGGTGTTATGTGTATCGTCTTTTGGCGTGGAGGCGTTTGAAGGGAAAGTGTCATTTCTTGGAAATCGATTTGCGATCTAGGACGACTGGAAGACACACAAGTGTTCAACACGATCTATTGCCTCTTGTAACTTGAGAATTCAGTCTGTGTATAGATTCACTCTCGAGCAACATGAGCATGATTGAACAACATATGCTGTGTTTTGTGATACGTACTTTGCAATGACCAATTGTCGCATTAAAATTCTCGGGTATCGATGCAAACCATCTCATGCCCTCAATGATGGGTTAGCCGTCCACCTAATGTGTATATACTTGCTCACAGTGTGCTATAATCCCAAACAGACTCCACCTTTCCAGAATGCCCGTACAAAGGCTTAGATATATAATATACAGGATATCGGCTTTTCCAACGATTCGTAACTCATCAGTCTCGAACACCTGTTGTGCTTCAGTCAGAGGCAAAGTATCGCTTGGCCTTGCTCTTGAGCTGTTGTGCTTTCATCTCGGGTGGCATGATAGTGTGATGGACCACGTGAGGCCGATAAACAGCATCTACAGGCGGCATCCTGGTGGAGGTTAGTAACGTGAAAGTGGAGAGATCCAACAAAGTGGTAACGTACCAATCATCCACAGTCAGTGGAAAGTATTCGTACAAGGGATCGGCACCCTCATCTGCAGGACTGTTTTCCCTGTTCGCCCCTGCGGTTGTGTAGCCTTTGCCAGAATTGGGACTGTGCAGCTCGGCACTCGAGCGGTTCGGGCTTCTCTCGTCTTCTGATAGCGATAGATTGATCGGCAGAGATGCATTCTGACGTGGGAGTGAATTTTTGTTACTGTGGGAATTTGCTGCTTTAGCAGAGTTGTTTGGATCGCTGGACCAAGCTGGTATCGGTGGTCTGGTCATTGTTGGCGATAAGGCGACTCGTTTTGCCGGATGTGGACTTGCAACGGGTTGAGGACTGGGTAGTGGATGGGTCATTGACCCAGGTGTTGTCCAATCGTTCGGCTGCTTATCTGTCAGTCCTATGCTTGACGTGGATGGACTTGTGTCTTACCTGGAGATTTCCAGCAGGAGGAAATCTTTGCGTGAAGTTCGTCGAATTCTCCCGTTCAAGTTTAAGGGTTGGGTGATCGACATTTGACGTCGATGTGCTTCTCCTCTCAAATCTCTTGTCGCCTGTAAGAGGAACGTCCTTTCTGCTGTCGAAGTTTCTGGGACTCCGGCCGCGAACAATGACTGGGCCAGATTTGATCTCCGATATTTTCACGAGTTCACCAGCCTGTGTCTTTCCCAGCAAGGTGATCTGGACCACGTAGTGCTGTTGCAAGCCCTTTCTTCTGCCGTTGTTGGCAGTAGCATGCTTGAACTGAAGCCGCTTCCAAGATACAGGCAGAGAAACACGATGTGCGTCGATCTCCTGGCCTGTCGTAATATCCAGTGTGATAGTAGGCGGTGCTGAAACACCTTTCGAGTCATCACCTCCCTGGGGATTGGCGTTCTTCCAGGGGATCGATATTATTTCTGTAGGCTTTCCTTCGATGGATTCGATGGCTGCAATAGTCGCTGCCAACTCGAATATTTGAATGTGTTGCCCTTGTTCATTCACAATATTCCTGATTCCGCGAGGGAGAGTGATCTGCCCCGAACACTGCCAGAGGTTGCGCCGATAACAAGTCAATTCCATTGGGCGTCCGGTCGATTCTCCTCCAAAGACATCCTCGGCAACGAAGAACATGCCGTACAATTCAGCCGTCATGCCGGCGTCAACGAATTGGTTGTTCTCGTTGACAATGGTAGCGTTGGAAACGGGAGCGGAGAACCCAAGAAGCTTATTATCGGGCTCCTGGGGAGATGATTCCTCATGAAGGGCATCTTGATTCGGCGGAGGATCGAATTGTTGTCGAGTCGAATATGAGAAGGGATCTTCAAAGGTCGAGGAAAAGGCATCCAAGTCGTACGAGGTGCCGAAAGGTAGAGTCTGCAGTGCAGCCCCGTCACTTCAAATGTTAGCTTGACTAGCCCCCAAGCCAAAGTTGCGCGCGCGTTGCAAGTGCGCTGCAGTGCTTACAGAAGTGATTCATCAAATGTCATATCCTGGTCGAACACGTCCATGTTCATACTCTGAGAGTGGGCAGATCCAAAGTTCATCGCCATCGCTTCGCTGGATGAGGCGCCAGTTGGCAGCCCCGACATTGAGTTGTAGGTTGACATGGCATTGTTCAGTTGAGAAGAGCCGTCAAAGTCTCATTGGCGCGGCGGGGGAGACAGCGACACACAACGTGATCGCGTAAGTATGTGCAACGGTGCAAAGAGATGAGGAATATCTGGCGACACCGGCGATGACGGGTTGTTTCCCCGGTAGAGCGCCGAGGGTTTGGAGCGACCAGCAAACAGAAGCCGAAAGAGAAGATAAGACAGGTTCGAGGCCGAGCAGAGCAAGGTAGAGATAGTCAGGTAGTATGAGGAGAGGCGGAGGCGGAGACTGAGGGAGTGTGGAGGGCCTGGGCTGCCGACCTCCAGTTCCAGCTAACTCACTCTACGGGCTCCGGCTACTGTAGGTTTGTGGAGGAGAGACCCACTAGGCTGGCTGACCCTTTACTGTTACCAGCGATGGGTTCTGAAAGTTGATTGGCATTCGCTTCAACAATTGGCCGAGACAGAGCTTCATGTGAAGACTCGAGACCCCGCGGGCATTGTTACCTGCTGAAGGGCAGCGCTATATAAGAGGAAGCTTTAGATGTTGTTCTCGGCGTTGTTTGCCATTCCGGCATCTTCCAGGCGGGGTTTGTTATTCGTCAAAGTCAATTAAAATGAAGCACGACGTTGGCAGCGTTTGCAGTAATATTTTATTTATTAATGCTCCCTTCATGCCCAATGCTCTCTAGGTCTTTTGCCTTTCTAATAATAATGCTCTCTTAATTCTAGTTTCTGTTTCATGCAGCATACCTATTCTTATCATGAGGACGGGAACTAACAGAAACGGCAAGCCAACCAAACTTTCACAGCAACTTGCTCTCCTTGGCAGAATCGGACACCCTCTCACCAAACTTCCACACTTCGTCCAGTACAAGAACTTCATTCGTTCCCCTGACTTCACCCTGGCTTTCGTATCCGTCTGACAAAATCACCAGATCTGCGTCAGCCCCCGATTCTAGTGAACCCTTGACTCCCTGTAAGCCAAGCATGGCGGCCGGTGTTGATGTGACCGCTCCAAGAGCCTGAGGAATACTAGCCCCAGTCCACTGTCTGAAATTATTGACACACTCGAGGAGAGTGATTGAGCTGACGAGAGTTAGATACAAGGCTCGGTAGGGTAGATCAGTACGTACCTCCCAGCAATCGTGTCGGAGTTCTCAAGGAGCAATTTAGAACCTTGCTTAACAATGTTGCATGTGTACTCTCCGTTTGTCCACGGATAGGCTCCATCCGGGAGACCAACAAGATGCATAGCATCCGTGACCAAGATAAAACCATCGGAATGAGCGCTGTATGCGATCTTGATAGTCGTAGGATGCAAATGAATGCCATCTGAGATGATACCAAAGTAAGGTCGTGGCAGACTCTCGGCCTTGCCCAATACTCCAAAGACGCCTGGATTTCTGTGGTGCAACGGGCGCATGGCATTGAAGAGGTGTGTAATCATTGTAGCACCCTTACTGACAGCTTGCGATGTCTCTTCGTATGTTGCCTCGGTGTGGCCAACGGAGTAGATGATTCCTCTTGATGTGATCTCCGGGATCAGGTTCATCATCTGTCCGCGCTCCGGCGCTGCTGTAATCATCTTGATCGGCATCGGCGAGCCATCGGAACGAGGGGTCATATTCTCACGACCATAACATTGCTCAATGTCCTCTATCGATTCAGCTTGTGTGAGAACATCAACATTGTGAACTCCGTTCTTGGTGGGACTCAAGAACGGACCCTCGCAGTGAGCACCAAGTGACTCGGAGCCGTGAGCCGGGATCCGCAGTTCCCCAGACGGGCCAAGATAAGGGAGGGCCTGGCAGGCGTTAGGTTCATGTAGGATTGCCCCACCAAAGATGAAGGCGTACCTTTTGGTATAATTCAGGCCGTTGGCTGGTGATGGTTGGGATGTATGATGTGACCCCTGTCTTGACCAGTAGTCGATTGATCTTTTGGATATTTTTACCATATTCGGACATGTCATCCAGTAGAGTTGAGAAGTTGAAGCCAAAGGCACCATTGAGCTGGCACTCGATCAGACCTGGTGCAATGATGCGTCCACCAAGATCAAGAGTATTGTCAGGCATGTTGCGGCCACCATAGAATGAAGCCTGGCTGTCGATGATCTTGCCAGTAATGGAGCTGACCCAAAGGTCCTCCCAGACCAAGTCATTGCCTTTCAGCAACCGACAGTTGGTGAATTTAGTGAGGCCATTCTTGGGTAGGGTCGGCGAGACGGCGATAGGCATACTGAAGATGGGGTGGGGGAGTCTGTGATGAAGAATTAGATATCTCAAAGTGGATTTTTTCGGTGTTCTCTATCTTGAGTTGAAAGTCCCTAAGGACAATGAATCATATAAAACGAGAGGCGAGTCGTGGGATACTAGTATTTTCCAGAGAGTTTCATCCTCGGAAGCATAAAGCCCTATCAAGCCGCCGACAACGGCCACGTTTTTTTTCCAGATAGCATGGAAAAGGTCGTTTCGTCATTACTGCGAGCGATTCAGTAACCGTGCCATCTGGACCCAAGCAGACGGTGCCATCGTTGAAGCCGTGATAGTGAGACTGTGTGGAGATGTTTTTGGTCTGAACGTGGTATGGTTCCCTTTTGCTATGTTGCGGTGCATATTGACAGCCAGAGACCAGGGTGCAGTGGAATACAAAGACCATGGCATCCGTCCATTTTTGCCTCACAAGTAATGTTCATCCTTACCTGGTTCAATCTCTCACGTCTCGACACAACGTGAAACGGACCTCTTTGTCGCCGACCATTTGTTGCTGTTGTTCCATGTAACGTTAACTCATGGGGCGTAACCCATCAAATCGCCTGCCATAAAGAAACAGCCAACGAACAAGGACGACCCCACTTCCCTATCGCCTAACAGCTGGCTCCTTCCGGAACTGACCAATCAATATACACCAATTGCATCAGCCGAAGTTTAGGCGGTCGGCAGCATTCCACCTCCACTCTAATGGCCCCTCCTCCTGCTGGGTCAGCGTCTAGCTCATCCTCTCGAGAAGGCTACCGCAGTGTCAATGCATCTCATCGTTACCTCAAGCACGCGGGGCCATCAAGGGGTGAGCCAGAACCACAGCAGAAGAGATCAAAGTACCATGTGACGAGGCATCGACGCCGCCCAACCATCATGGCCCATACAGACAATAGCGACCTCGATCCAGCATGGCAAGATCTCGACCGGTACGTACCCACTCACCTCACCCGACCTCACCTCACCTCACTTCACTTCCTGTCAGTCCCGTCGAGGCGCGTCTCCGGACGGCGCGGGACCATCAAGGGGCCGTCTCTCCACTCTTCGGCTCCGAATCTCGGAGAATATCCAGCCATCCATTCACTTGACATCATGATACTGACTGGTTGTCCCGTAGTGCCATTGGGCAGATCCTGATTATGGGCTGGGATGGCACTGAAGTTACCCCCCAGATCAGGAGCCTCATTGAGGATCATCACCTTGGTTCCATTATACTTACAGCCAAGAACCTTAAATGTGAGCTCTACTTACAGACACATGCCATGCCTCATCGCTCTAACGCTGTAAAGCTGCTCAACAAACAGCAGCGCTTGTCCAGGAATTACAGACCATTGCTAAGAATGCTGGTCATTTACAACCTCTTCTCATTGCCCTCGATCAGGAGAATGGAGGAGTCAACAGTCTTTTTGACGAAGACTATGTATGCCAATTTCCCAGTGCCATGGGCGTCGCAGCTACTGGTCGAGCCGACCTAGCATATGAAGTGACAAAGGCTACTGCCACTGAGATCTCGGCCTGTGGTGTCAACCTCATGCTAGGACCTGTCCTTGATGTATTGAATAATGCTCGCTACCAGCCTTTGGGAGTGCGTGCTACCGGAGACGACCCCCAAGAAGTATCACAATATGGCCTGGCGGCTCTACGAGGAATTCGAGATGCTGGAATTGCTTCATGTGGAAAGCATTTCCCATCATACGGAAATCTGAACTTTCTGGGCTCGAACCTAGATGTGCCCATTATCACTCAGACACTAGAGGAACTCAGCATCAGCGCTCTGGTTCCATTTCGAAATGCCGTTGCCTCGGGAAAATTAGATGCCATGTTCATTGGAGGCTGTGGTATATCCAATCCGTCCATGAATGTGAGTCATGCTTGTCTTTCTGATCAAGTTGTGGATGAGCTCTTGCGCGATGAGCTTGGATTCAACGGAGTCGCAATCTCAGAGTGCTTGGAGATGGAGGCTCTCAGTCATGAACTTGGTGTCCAGAATGGTGTTATCATGGCCGTTGAAGCAGGATGTGACCTTGTCCTCCTCTGCCGTGCCTATGACGTCCAACTTGAAGCTATCAAAGGCCTGAAGCTCGGTTATGAAAATGGTATTGTGACGAAGGAGCGGATTTTTACCTCTCTGAGACGGGTACTCAACCTGAAATCGACCTGTACCTCCTGGGAGAAGGCGTTGAATCCTCCAGGCATTTCTTTGCTTTCTCAACTTCATCCATCTCATCTTGCTCTATCACTCCAAGCCTACGATGATTCCATCACAATCATCCGAGATAAGGAGAAACTTATCCCACTCACGGCCTCAATGCATCCCGGGGAGGAGCTCCTCTTGTTGACACCTTTAGTCAAGCCGCTGCCTGCATCTTCACTTACCAAAAAGCTGCTGGCAGCCAAAGACAGCCAGAATCAAGCAGAAGGGCAACATGAGATGTGGGCACATAATGGTCGTGACCGAAGCGCGATATTGAGCGGAGAGGGGGTTTTCCGAGAATTCGGCAAATCTCTTGCTCGAGCTCGTAATGAAAAGTTACTCCACACAAGCTATACGGCTAATGGAGTTCGTCCAGGTAACACTCTTAGACTTCAGGAGATGGCATTCACTCTGACCAGATTTAGTTCACGAAAACCTGATCCACAGAGCATCTTGTATCATTATTGTCACGGCTGATGCCAATCGAAACCTTTACCAAGCTGGTTTCACTAAGCATGTTGACATGATGTGCTCTATGCTTCGAACCAGGGGTCAAAAAAAGCAACTGATCGTAGTGGCAGTCAGCTCTCCGTATGATTTTGCAATGGATAAATCCATTGGCACATACCTCTGCACCTTCGACTTCACAGAGAACGCTCTCCATGCTCTTGCAAGGACACTGGTTGGAGAAATCGCACCCCTTGGAACTCTCCCTGGTACACTGCGTAAGAGCAAGAAGGTTCTCAAGTCCAGACAACACTGGCTGGTAGAAGAATACAGTGCGGAACGTGACGCATCTGCTTTGAACGACCTGCTTCGAGCTGTTCACCGAGCAAGCGCACCAGACCTGCAGTTTTTACGCACAACAACTGCTGCTTCCTTTCAGCTCAATAATGCCAATATTGCCGAATCACATTTTGTGGTTAGAAACAGCAGCACTAACGCTTTGTACGGCTTTGCTGCTACATACTTTGTTCACGGTGTTGGTATCCTTGGGGGTGTCTTTGTCGAGCCCACCAAACGTGATGTATCAATCGGAAGGTCCCTTCACCGACGGGCGCTCAGAAGTCTCATGCAGCGACGAGGAACCAAGCAAGTCCAGATAGGGTCAGCTTTTCCTGGGGTTTTCCTAGGTATTCCCAACGATGTCGAGGTCAACACAATCAAAGAGTGGTTTGCGAACAGCGGCTGGGATGTTCAGTTTCCACGACGCGTATCAAACATGATTTTGCAGGATGTGGCAAGCTGGTCTGCCCCAGAGGGTTTGTCCCAGAGTATTCAAAGAGCTGGTATTAGCTTTGACCTGATTCATGATTTGGACAACGCGGATGGTGTTCTCAGCCATGTCCGTAGCAATGCAAATCCTGAGGTATTAGAGCTGTACCGTCATGCGCTGTCAAAATCGAAGTTGAGTGGGATTGTGCGGGCCAAGGATGCGACAGGTGCCTTGTTGGGTACGATCATTGTTTGCAAGCAGCGCAGTCCATTGGAAACTCATATTCCTTCATTGGTGTCACGATCTGAGGACATCGGTGGCATTATTGCTCCAGTTGTACCTCCTGGACCACAAACAACTCTCGCTTTACAAGGCTTGACGCTCATGGGCATTCGTCAGGCCAGGAGTCACAAAGCTACAAAAGTGGTCCTTGGTTGGGTAAGTCAACCAGCCTATCCAACCTCTCAATATCGCTAACATATCAGGTTGGGGATGATGGTTCCGAGTCCCTCACGGCGATGGGTTTTGAGACACTCCAAGAGTTCGAGGAAATCACAAACTCCCCAGAAAATGTAACTATCCCTCACGTCTAAAGCAATAGCAGCTACTGACAAACAACAGTTTTCCAGCATACTATGAATAAGGGAACACAACGGATGTGTTATCACGAATCTACCAGGAAATTTATGATTAGCGAATGAAATACATGCTATCTTGAATAATATGCTTTATAAGTTTTGCTACATCCTAAGTTAGGGCATGCCTCAGAATCTACACTTGTCTCCCTCGCTGCATCCCAGCTCTTGCAGAGGTTCTATGAAGGAAGATCTGTTTGTGTAGACAGTGAAGTCATCAGTCAGTCAGAAAGCTAAGTCCCTCTTTCGGCGAAGGGCTTTCAACTTGGTCATAATCTCCTATAAAGCGGTCTCAAATTGATATGTATCATTAAAATACTATTTTTATGAGTAGAATATGTAAATTAATAGCGCCTTGGTCTTCTAAGGTCTGTATTTGGCACAGTGTCTGAGCTGTGCCTTCCCCAAAAAGGCGTTCCTCCCGCTTGGGTGATCATTTCGACATCTACCTGGTTCTTTCCTTAGGACAAAACAAAATGTACGTCATTTTACAAGGCCAAAAAATACAGGAATACGGAAGGAGCGTGGTCACGTGTAGGTACCTAAGGTACCTAATTGAAGTTATTCTATGTGGTCAGTCAAGAAATGGAGAGCCCTAGATTTGACATGCAATTTGCCATAAATTCGACATATCATCATCCCATCAATTTACACTGATTTTACGTGGTAAACAATGTTCACTCTATGTACGTATAATCCGAGAGGTTTGTCCTCTCATAAGTTCTGGGATGAGTCTGAAGAGACCATCTGGCCCGATGTGCCCTCAATGCCTCCCCCTTCGCCCCCCGAAGAAGTCGTTGCTCCTATCGAGCATGACCCTTGTGCCAATTTTTCTTGTAAGTTCTTGCTTCTCGATTGGTTGTCTACCTTCCTTGTCTAGGATTGATGAGTTGACAGAATAATAGAGGAAGAACTAAGGGCCAAGACTGATGCGCGGATCCTGCGGGTGGCAGAGGTTGCCAGAGAGCGCCTCGGGGGGGAGATGTACGCTCATCTCCCCCATTGCGAAATAGACTGGTCGCTGGATGATGAGCTTGTCTGCCGTGTCGCGGGAATGGAGTGTTATGGGGAGTCATTTGAAGGGACAACTGATCTCTGGTACCATCTTCAAACCGCTGCGCATGTGGTAAGTCAATATATATTATGAGTTCTTTTGGTTCTGTTTACTGATTGTGACTACCTGCAGAAGCACGACGCCCTACTTGCCTGGGAGTGGGTTGAGTCTCCCTCCTCCTCCTCCACTCAGCCAAGCCATTCTCTTCATCAACCACCGACTTCAATTTCTCCTGCCCCCGAGACGGACTTTGTGGTTGTGGAAGTTGATGAAGAGTTGGAAGCAGAAAAGGCCATAGACGCCTCGCAATCTGCTGTTGCTGCTGAGCCTGGGAATCCCCTCCTGAACGCGCCCAGCAAAACGACGAGCATGGATCGACAGGTCCCTCTCAGTTCCTAACAACCTTCTCGCCACCGAACCATGCTCGAATAGTAGGCCAGTATGTGTAGTGCAAGTAAACATCAACAGAGGCAACGGCTGCGAGGCCTGCCAAGACATATCGACGATTCTGAGGAGAGGCATTCCTCCATTTCTCAACCAAGCTGGTAGACTTTCGGGCATTGGGAGCGACGGTACTTTTCATGGCTGTCGAGCTTGAGATGTACCTGCGAGCAGTTTGGCTGGCAGAGGTGGAGAGGCGGGTGGTGATGGTGGGCGACATGATATTTTGTGGTGGTTTGATTGAAGGTTTCGTTTGGGGCTTTGTATAAGTAATTTCGGTCGCGTATGTGATTGAATTGTTTTTATCGAACTGTTCTTGCTCTTTTTCTATTCTACCAGAGTTGACAGACAGTCTGTATAAATACTCTCAAGTGATACAACCCAAATACCAAATTCCGTTATGCTTAACCATAAGGCCTAATGATCCCCCACAACGCCTCGCTCAAACATAACAGGCATTACTTTGAACCATCACAAATGATCTCATCATATCAGCCACCTGGTCGCTTCGGTCGATTGATCGTCAGCGGTTTGAATGGTTTACGCAATCGATCCATTGAAGGCGCCGGCCCCAGACCAACTGGGCGTCTCACACCTCCATTAGGTTTTACAGACATGAATGTTGTCGCATGAAGACTTGAAGCAGGCTTGTTAGGCAATGCTTGTTCCTCGTCCTTCTTGTTCTCTTCTTCAGGCTCCTTTCTTGACGGCGGTCGTGGTGGTGAACTGGAGAAACAGGAGTAAGGCTTTCGAGGGCCCGTGTCTACCTTTGGGACATTTGGTTTTAACAGAGGTCGTGCAGAAGGAAGTTTATGTTTTGCCAGCTCTGGATCGATCAATGGCTTTTGTGGCTCCGACCCTGTTGGTAATCTCCCGGGCATACTATTCTGCCGTGACAAAGCAGACTGGTATCGCACTTGTGCAAGGGACCTGGACTGCTGCTGCTGCTGCGGTATAGGCTGAGGTTCAGGCGGGGGTCGAGGAGCATCTCTTCCATGGTTAAGCCAACCAAGCATACTCTTCTGTCCAACGCCTCTTTTCGTTGATCCCTTCTTTGGCCCTGGTTTTGAGCTTACTGGCTGTACTGCGGCTGCGGCTGCAGCATCTAGGGCAATTCTATGAGCTCCGGCGGTTGTGAACCCTGGTAAAGCAGAAACAGTGAAATCAGATGATTGTTCCATTGTCGTAGCGTATTCTCTCTGCCAGGGAAGCTCATCGGTTTCATCGTATGAGGTGACCGGGTGCGCCGTACGTTGGCGCTTGGGTGCCCGCGAGTAATGTCGGCCAGTCTCTTCGTCGTATCTATCGAGGTTCTTCGGATCAACAGGATCCACCGGAAACCCGTCATCTTCAACTGAGAACATAGGAGGGAGTTTTCCAAATATTGCTTTCTCGCCTGGGGCCTCTCGTCCCAAGATTTTAGCAACGCCCTCTACAACTGCTCGATCGAATGATGGCCCCTTCTTAGCAAAGACCTTGGATGCAAAAGGAGAGACAAACGGTGAGAGTTCAACCTTGCTGCTCATTCCTTGAGAACCGTAGAGTGGGCAGCTTAAGTACAGTAGCGCTTGAGCTCGTGTCATTGCCACATAGAGGAGACGTCGTTCCTCATCTGTGTCTTCCGATCTTGAATGGGGTATTGATCCAGTGTAGACCGAGGGCACGAAAACAACAGGCCACTCCAGCCCTTTTGCTGCGTGAATGGTCGATATAGTGATCAGCGACTTCTGGTCTTTTGTGTCGCCTTTGTTCTGTGCGTCCGATGCCAATGATACGTTGGCCAGGAATCGGCCTAGCATATCATCCTCTCTTACTTGGTCCATATTCTCGATTTCAGGGAGTGCTTCTTCCTCAGGTCCGCCAAAATCTCTCATAAAATCGCTTACCAGATTAACGAACTCCTGAACGTTGGCCCATCGCTGTTCATGTTCTTCTGTGTATTCTTCCTCCAGATACTTCTTGAAATCAAGATGGCCAATCAGTTGCTCTATCAAGTTGACCAGAGTGACTGGGCTGCTCTGGCTGATCAGATCAGCTTCTTTTCGTAAGCTCGAGATGGTCCGGATGAGTTCTGTATTGAGCTTCTGCTCCATCTTTGGCCTGATATTGGTGTTTGCTTTACGACTGCCTTTACAGTGCTTGAGAATCAAAGTCCAGAGGCTCATGTTGGTCTGCTCCGCCTCTTCAAGAAGAGATTTGATTGTTGCTTCTCCTATACCTCTTCTTGGCACATTGATGATCCTGGCTAGCGCATCGTTGTTGTCAGGCTGGCTCACTACACGAAGGTAATCTATCAGGACTTTAATTTCCTTTCGTTCATAGAATTTATGGCCTCCAATCATTCGGTATGCGACACCGGCTTTCCCTAGAGCTGATTCGATGTGTCGAGAAAGCGCAGCGGATCTTAGAAGAATTGCGACATCTTCAAAATTGAGCATATTTCCAAACATCATGATAACTCGCTTAATCTCAGAAACGATCCATTCGCCTTCAGATGATGAACTCTTCAGTGTTCTGAGAACCGGTCGTGCTCCCTTAGTGTGGACTGGCAATAACACTTTCTGGTATCGCTTTTTGTCTTGCTGAATAACGTTGAGAGATACATCAAGGATGGATTGTGATGATCGATAGTTTTCCTCCAGGGAGATTTCATCAGTATCAGGATAATCTCTTAACAGTCGATAAAGGTTTCGAATCTCGGCTGAACGCCAACCGTAGATACTTTGATCAGGATCGCCTACAATTGTGATTCGCTGGCGTGCTTGGGCGAACAACTTCATCAGCTCATATTGAATGCCGTTTGTATCCTGGTACTCGTCGATAAGGACAGTCTGGACGTTGGAAACGCAAGCTGGGTGATCTCTCAACAGTTCGACACACTTGACCAGGAGATCATCATAGTCCAGCAAATTTGACCTTTGTAGTTGAGCTTGATACTCTTCATAGCATGTCCTTAGCGCCGGGTTCTCTTTTTTGCCTTTCTGCGTTGGAGCCGCGGCAGCATTTGGTCCCTTCGCTTTCTCTTTACTGATCCATGATCTTGCATGTAGCGGCTCGATACCAAGTTCAAGCCTCTTGCAGATTCTCTGGATGATCGCCCTCGAATCTCCGTCGTCTGCGATTCCAAATTTGGAGTCTAGTCCGATGCGATTTCCGTATATAGACAGATATCTTCGGGCAATCGAGTGAAAGGTTCCAAGCACAATTTTCTTTTCGCATTCCTCGCCTAGAGTTTTTCCTATACGCTCTTTCATTTCTCTGGCGGCTTTGACGGTAAAAGTTGCGACAATCACGTCGGCAGGTCGATAGCCGACTCTTTGGATCAGCCATACTACTCGAGAGGTAAGAGTATGAGTCTTTCCACTACCGGGACCAGCTAGAATTGCTACAGTCGATGCAGATGAGGTAACAGCTCGGCGTTGCGCCTCGTTCAACGACTGAAGAATCGCATCTTGTGTGGTCGCGGTGGACATGCTGGGTACGTGGACGAATCCACGAATTGCTGTCGAGTGGTCGGGGAGAATAGTATCATCGAAAATTCTATACCCATGCGAGATTGCTCGAATGGGATTACGGCGTGTATTCCAGCCACCGGAGTCAACGGTATCTGCTTTCGATCGAGGGGCTTTCGCGTTGATGAGAAGCAGGCATCGCGCGACGCGATGTCATTTTCGCGATGTCACGTGCAGTGTAACGCCTACGTTGTAGGGTGGGTAGACTAAAACACCAGGAAGTTATATTCTACGTTCTGACATCATTGTTGACTTCAATTAAGTACCTATCTTGTTCTTGTTTGGTGGTTTCTTCAGTGTTATTGTCTATATTATCACTCACATATTTGCTCCTCATGTTTTTGGAGAGAATATTATGCCCATGACGCTGGTCTCACCATTCGATTTCCCTCATGGTCATCATGAATTCTTCTTTTGACTCTGTGGATGGGCAGAAACATCATGTCCGATTGTCACATGCTCATTCTTAAACTCTGTCAGATCTCGTTATCAACTTCGTCACATCCCCTTTACGCTAAGGCTTCTCCCGTCACTATCACTGTCACGATATGCCATATCAATCACCGCTAAAAGAGTGACAAACAAAAGTCCAATGCTACGGTGATGTTGGGCCCATTCTGAGAGTGTTTATCAACCCAAAAAATGACAATGTGGGGCACCGTTGGCATTGTTACCCAAAAAGGTCGGACTTTGAAACATAATATTTCTATAGGTGCTGTGAAACATCGCAGTCTATTCAATAGCCAGGGACGCATCTATGGTCGCATAACATCAAGATATTCATGAACCGCCCCGATTCCCCTGCACAGGTACTCACCGCATAGCGCCTGTTTTGAATCTGTAACAAAACCCAACATGGTCCTGAATTATGATTATCACGTCTCCAGTCAGCAATCACCAACCATATCACCAAAGTCACTTGTGCAGGGTAGCATGAAGCTATAGTCGTGCGATAGTAGTGCGACCTTACACAATAGGCGCCGTGATAGGTCTTTCTATTCGAGGAGATCGACACGAACATCACTAGCAATGCCGAGCTACCTGATGTCACACAAAGACGAGCAGCCCATTCGAAGACTTTGGCACATCACATGATGAGAGGAAGAGTGGGAGATTCCACATGGTTTGGGGCCCGACAGCCTGGATGATGCAGGCAACACACACAATTGGGCCTCAAAGTGACCCTCACTGCCTAGCCTGCATCGTCTATGCCGTTAGTTGAGTGATTGAAGAGTTATCGTCACCAATCGCTGGGTCAATGGTTGTTGGTTCGACCCCGCAGATCCAGGAACGTGTGAGTCGGACAAGACCTCTCTTTGTGATGGCGAAAAGCAAGGATCGCCCCGCCCCGCTTGGGACCCTTCAACGGCAGAAACAAGACAACCACAGAGAAGCTTAAAGCGAGAAAACACTGCAGTGTATCCCATCTAGGAATCTAGAGCCAGCGATAGGTTGTGTATGTGGGTATTGGTGGTTGGTAGTCAAAGCTGATGGCCAATCAGGCGATGGCACACTATATCGCTCAGCGGTTAGCCGTCCAACCACAGCTCGGAGATGGCCTCGTCACACTTGGGCCCTTACATATCGCCTGCAACCACTCTGTTGCCCATCACCAAGGGTATCGAGCTATTCTCAGACGTATTCTCATGCATTCGGCCGCTATTCGACGACCGCCAGTTGACTGGCGTTGTCTGCTCAGCGACTCAGCGTCCAGCCCTGGATAGCTCAGCGGCTAACGCAGAGTGATAGACGATCATGACCCAGCCCGCTATATACCCCGTTGAGACCGCAAGTTCCCTCTTCCGTGCATGATGTTCTTCTCTAGTGTTTCGTCTCATCGTGTTCAGGAGGTCACATCGCACAAGCTGGCTCCTCCATAAAGAATAAGTGTCTCGCCTTGACCTCGTTTCCCACGATGCTTCTCGAGGGTGCTCGCTACTCACTACAACTCGGTCTGCTTCTGCCTCTGTCACTCATTACAACAGCTCAGCCCGAGCCTGTTCTATCCTCGATACTCCAATCCCGGGACACAGATAAGCCTATACCAGGAGGACCAATTGACACAACCTATCTGCCAGCCCAGATCGGTGGTATAATCGGAGCATACGCTGTATCATTGGTGCTGGTCGCCATAACACTGCTTGCCCTATCAAAGAAGCGACGCGAACATATTGCAGCTGGAATTGACGAGGTCGACTTTGAAGTTCGGAAAGATATCGTCAGTCCTGACTTTCCTCCAACAGCTGTACCTACATCTCTGAATATCATCACCGACACCGAATTTGTCAAACCGAGCTTCCAGGACTCGCACGAAGGAAATCCATACATCTACCCATCGCCGGCTTCGAGTATTGGAGCCCCCGGAACTAATCCTTTTGTCGATCCCCGTGTTGTGGCAGTAGACAGACTCATGGCTCAATCTCAGCTTGAAGACATGTACAAGCATGTCCTGGAGCATGAGGATGCAAAGAAGCGAGGAGTCGTTTACGATGTTCCTCTTCCTCCCACTGCTCACCACCAACCACGCCCTTCAGCCTCAGCTTCCGTACTCTCTCTGAAATCTTCGACATCGTCGCCATCGAAGAAGGAGAGGAGCAAGCCGGCAACACTCAACCTTTCTGCTTCCCGCGAAGAGAAGAGCCAATCAAGGACCTCCTCATTTCTTTCAGCACTACGATCACCAAAGAAGAAGCAGATGAAGGGCATGAGCATCTCATCGCCTCTCATGACCCCTCAATCGGGTGAATTCCCTCGCTATGAAGGACAGGAGATGAGCGCGATTCCTCCCCGACATTATGCTCCGGCTGCTCCTCCTCCGGTCCCCACTAATCAGGTCCCGTATGGTTCACCGGCCCTCCCGCCCAAGGCCCATGCATCGCTGCCGACCCCGGATATCCCGCCCGAGAGCGTTTTGAGCATCGATGAACGAAACGGAAGTCAACGTCCTTATCCTGGCCATGCCCGTACGGTGTCACATGCACCCAGCC
>JAAOAS010000150.1:0-140037 GCA_013396035.1 Fusarium pseudocircinatum
GGTCTTTGGGTGGGGGACGTTAAATTGGTTCGATCTCTTCAACTACTTCCGAACAGAGCCCTCACCACGTTTCGCATTCTCAGGGAACCGCCCCGTCTCCTCCAATTCATGCCAAAAACCCACTGTCTTGAACCTCTCATACCACTCCCTCAATTTTCTAAGCTCCTCATCCTCTAGAATAAATTCACTCCAGCTCAACTCAGTATGTCTCACCGTCGCAGCGAGCATCACGTCAGCCATGCCCGGACCTCCGTCAGCCGCGGGCGTAAGCCAGCCCGTTGAGGTAAGATTGTCAGCACACGCATTCTGCAGCGTTTTGAAGTGCTCTTCGAATTCACGCCGGGCGCGACGTCCGACGGGGAGACTGAGCTCAGAATCGGGAATGTTCCAAAAAGCGGCCATGTATGGAGCGCAATTGATGAGCCAGACTCGTCCGGCGTCTGTGGCGAGGGCGATGTAGCTGAGGGCGTCTTGGGTGATGGCTCTGTCGACGGGATTCGTAGCCCACATTTTGCGGTAGTCCTCGCTATCAAAAAATTCTTCCAGGTAGTTAATTATGCTCCATGTCTCGCGGATCCAGATGGATTTGCCGCTTTCGGTATCATCGAGACAAAGTGCAGGCACTTTGGTTCCAGGTGGTAAGGGCTCTTCAGGATCTTCAGAAACGAAGCCATGACCAGTAAAAGTGATGGGTACGATTTTCAGACTGCTCTCGTTGGTTTTTCCATCATATAGCTGTTCCACAGAAGAGGAGATGCCCTTGGAGAGCAGGTAGTAGACAATCCGCTTCGGAAAGTAGCCTTCGATCCAGAGGAAGAGTGTATGTTTGTAATATGTAGACATGATGCTAGTTCGTGACAGTAGGATCAGAAATCTTGAACCTGCAACATGCCCGTGGATTTATAGCCTATTTATATTAAGCTTGTTATCTTGATCGAAATCCGCGCCTGTTTAGGCAAATTTATTTAGGCATTGACGCATACTGAGCTATAGGTTGCTGGTGGTCAGACCAGGCGCGCGCTAAATGTCACCACTCTTCTCAACGCCGTCGGACGACGAGAACGGACTCCATAGGAACTTACTACAAAGATGGGCATCAGGGAATCATTTCAACAGCTTCACACGTCAGCCACTAGTATATTTGATGAGGATGACGTCTTGGGGCAGAAAGATCAACGTGTTAGTCTAGACTTAAAGCTCTCTGAATTACAAATCCACTCTGGCTGGTATCGACCGTTCCCCGTGACACCCAGCTTCATTTGTTGATGGTAAAACTGAAGAGGTTAACCTCTTCTAGTGCAGCACCTCGATAACTGATTAGACCTGCTTCGTTGCATAAAGATAGTCAGCGACATCTGAGGAGAGAATGCCATCCGCGACTAGTTGATCCGCTGACTCGACGATCCATGTCTGGCAGTTCCTTTGTACGATTCTTTTCTTGGGGGCTTCCTATGGACAGCCAATTCGTCAGCCAAAGGTTTACTACTCTGATTCAAGGCCTATTACGTACACTCTCAGTTGTGTCATTTAGTGTCTTCTCGGGTACCTTGACTTTGTGTAAGCTTTCCTCAAAGATGCACACAGGCATCGGCCCTTGACCATGAAGCATCAATCCTTCGTTAACAAACTTGCCTTCAATCCACTGAAGTGGAATTCGAGATGAGGGCGGATCAGAAGCCAGGTCATGACTCCTCCGGATCTGGCGTTGGAACCCACTACGAACATCGCCAATAGCCTCATACACGATGCCGACAGAATGACTCGAGCTAGATCGGACAAAGTATGCCCAGTGATCGTTGAATGGTGCGCCATTGTGCTTGATAAGCTCAAGCAATAGGCCTCTGGCGGGACCGCTCTCAGGAACAACTGGCGATCGTGGAGTTGAGCTGGCGTCAGTTGCTGGGGCCCTAAAAGACGGTGGAGGGGGCGGAGGTGGTAGCATCTTTTGTTCAATTGGCACGAAGGTCTTGATAAAACAACGAAGCGACAATAGCGTATGAGTAAGTGAATGAGTTTTGCGCGAGATGGTGAACAGGTGATTATGGAAGAAGAGGAGGTGCAATATTATGGCGGCCTCTGCCTTCTTGGCCCGACAGATTCACCGTTTCATTGGTGTGTTGGTTCTGCGTTGGCTCGTTACTTGGCTGCCTGAGACAAAGCGGGCCACCTGAAGCGGCTTTGAATCGACAGGATGGCAGATTCCATATTCGAATACCATCAACAGACAATCCTACGTAATTCTAATCAATAGCTGCTGACGCTACTTTTCTGAGATATTATTGTCGCTACTAATTACCCTCTGAGGGGCTAAATCCCGTCCAAGATCATCATGGGTAGCGTCCCACTCAGCCACCTCAGAATTAGGCACCCGTAAAAGTCGATGCGTGTTGGCGCCATTGTCATCGACAGAGATAACTTGGGATCGAACGCTGTAGTTACCCCAGCGGGGAAGCACCTTCATCCAAAGCCAATAGTAGATGCCGCAAATTGCCATGATTCCAAGCCCGACAATCATGTAGGTACACCATAGGCTGTGACGTGTTATCAGCATCTTATCATACCTAATTAGAACCAAAGGCAGTACTTACAAACTAACTGTTCCAGAATAAATGCCACCCTCTGGTGGAATCCAGGGCATGACCAGGAGAAAGGCTTGAGCCAAGAGGTACAGTATAACGAGAGCCCACCATGCTCGAAAATCGGATCTAGGAGTTCCGGAGCGGGAACGGCGGCGACGAATCAGTACAAGGCCGACACCCATGGCAGCATGGAATATGGCATCGGGGTATGTCTTGAGAGAGACGACGAACTGGAATGCATCACCTGCTGGAGGCGCGACGATCATCAGGAAGGTGAACCCCCATTTGAGTAGATATGGGCCGATGGGAGTCCCGAAGGGTTTGGTTGAAACCCAGAATTCGGTCCACGGGAGAACACCTTGACGCGCGATCTCTCGGATCTGCCGGGACTGGCTGACAAGAACGGCCAGGAGGTTGCCAAAGGAGCTCAAAAGAACGCAAAAGTTGAGTGCCGACTCGGCTGAAGATCCAAAGGCGGTACGAAAGAAGACAGCAGCCGCCAACTCCTTTGACTCTAGAAAGATGTCCTTGGGGACTGCGGCAAAGTAGGCAATGTTGCAGAGGAAGTACAGAGAAAAGACAATGAGCAGGGAAGCCGTGGCATTCTTTTTCAAGGTAGGGATGGGATTCTTGATCTCATTCGCCATGCTGAAAGCGTTTTGCCAGCCCGAGAATGCAAACGTAATGTTGACCATAGCTTGAGATAGACTGTATCCACTTGAGGTAGTGCCTTGAAAACCATGGCGGAAGTTGATACCAGGGTTCTCTATCCTGCCAAAGTGACCGCCGAGGATGACAAGGCCAGAGATAGAAATGAACAGAAGTAAGAGCAACTTGAGTGCGCCAATGATGTTGATGGCCCAGAGCGAATACTTGTTGTGAGCGATAACAGTAATGACAGCTAGCGTGTAAGCCGCAATGGCAACGCCCTTGAGCTCCCAGGGGCCCGGGTCACGACCGACAATACGCCAGAGGTAGTTGGAGAGTACAATGGCGTTACTGCTACTGAATGACAGCAGGACGGATTGGACAGCGAAAGCGACAGGGAAAAGGTGCTTCGGTCGGGGGAAGCCTTGCTCAAGCCAGACAACTTCTGAGCCACTGCGGTTGGGAAAATAGCTGGTGAACTCCATATGGACAGCGAGACCAGCTACAGCCAGCACGAATCCAATAACCCAATGGACTAGAGCCAGACCTATTGAACCTGTGAGGCGTAGGATAGTAGCTGGCGTGGAGAAAATGCCGGTGCCGACCATGTGATTGAGGTTGAGGAAGATGATAGTCAGCCAGTTGACGTGGTATCCCAGCGGTGAGCGTGTCTCAACGGGAGCACCGACAGCTTCCTGATATCCTGAAGCGCCATTTCCAGCTGTTTGACGTACGTAGGCGAGATCGCCATCGCGAATGATGGACGCTTCAGAGTCGGATTGTGAGTGCTCGGGAACGGCCTGACTGTTGGCCTGCGGCTTGGAACCGAAAGGCAGTCCCATAGTGAGCTAGCAAACTATCAGTGCGTATAATAGGTGTAAGTTGATACGAAGAGAAAGAGACTGTGAGGGCATTTTATTATTCTTGCTGCTCGTCCATTGTGACCCACAACATGATCGAAGCATAACATCATGGCTAGGGTCCTAAAGGAAGATGCCTTACCAACTGACTGTCTAATAAGGCTAGTTTATCCCCGTCAAGGTTAAGTTTAAAGTTGTTCTTTGACTACTTTGGCGCAGAAACCAAGAGCTAAACTGAGACGTGATAGCTGCATACAGTTGCGCCATCTGGGATTTGAGTAATTCACTGTGGTATTTGTAGGTAACGGATTCCAGCTTTCCTCCCGCGGGTATTTCTAAGGACAGCATTGGCCTCATTTATCGATCAATGACTCCCGCGGGATTGTTTTGTCCAATAATTGTTGATGTAATGAATGGCGTGCTAACAACCTAGCATTGCCTTGATATAGTTTGAGGGGCCAATCTATACGACCGGCATCGTTTTTACTATTTTAGGAGGCATCAATCAGAATAGCCGTATCTGTTTGATAATTGCCAAGGAGACTACCCAATATGAGGAATGAAATTAGTTATTCCCGCAGTATTCAACTCCTCCTTGTCCTCCTCCATGGAATTGTTGGTAGGGCCACGCCATCGTCTATTAAATGGCGTGATTACAACACCTCGTTTCGATCGGGCCGCCTCCGACGACTGCCAGGAACAGATACAGCTCTTATAAAACTAGCCTTGTGATCTGTTGAGAATATAATCTATAGTCAAACAACCAGCAAGGCCCATTTCTCTTTGAAACAAATTCTATTAGGTTGTTACTGACTCAGGTATCATGGCCGCTACAGCTACTATCTCTTCTCTCCTTCCAGCGTCAGCTCCGACCTTTGATATCACCCCTGCTGCTTTGCCTCCACCTGGTCAACCTGATATTTCTTACCACCCAGATTGGCATAAATACCAAGCACGTGTAGCTCGCCGGACCCAGACAGAGGATCTCATCAAATCCCTCCCCGAGGGCTTCCCCAAGGAGCTCAAGGGAGACCTCGTTTGGGACGGAGAGACTCTTGCCCAGAAGTATGACTGGACGTACGTTCTTTCGGCTGCTCAACTAGAGGAGATTGAAAAGGCCCTTGCACACTTCAAATGTCAGTGTTCTTAGTATCTGACTTGGCGTACTATGACTGACTGGATGGCGAGAAATAGCCCTCAACATTTCCAAGGGCTATATCACACAAGAGACCTTCCCCCTCCCCACGCTACATGACGAGTTGCGCCGTCTATCTCGTGAGCTGCACTTCGGCCACGGTTTTT
This sequence comes from Fusarium pseudocircinatum, assembly GCA_013396035.1. Classification (NCBI taxonomy): domain Eukaryota; kingdom Fungi; phylum Ascomycota; class Sordariomycetes; order Hypocreales; family Nectriaceae; genus Fusarium; species Fusarium pseudocircinatum. Next base: position 5,390 of record JAAOAS010000150.1, read on the forward strand.
TCGTCCTTAGAGGTCTAGATGTTGATCGCTACACCCGCGAGGAGAATATCATTATATATGCAGGAGTGTCCTCCCACATTGGATCCATAAGAGGACGCCAGGATGCGTACTTCCAGGGCGAGCGGGCTGATGTCGTTATCGGGCATATCAAGGACGTTCGATCTGGCCTTGGCGAGTCCAGGGACAAGAGCAAGATCAAGATTGGAACTCCTGCCTATACTGCTGACAAACAGGTCTTCCATACTGACTCGGGCGATATTGTTTCTCTCTTCGCTCTCTCCACAGCGGCGGAGGGAGGAACTAGTCGTTTAGCCAGTACATGGCGAGTGTATAACCACATCGCTGCCACGCGGCCAGATCTCATTCACACTCTGAGTGAGCGCTGGGATGCAGAGCTGTAAGTCAAATGGCCTGCTGCATAGTATACAGGAGACACCACGTGACTGATTGCTTCTGACTATATAGCTTCACGAAGACAGTCAATGACACTGACAAATTTATGAGCCGCCCATTAATTCATCATCTACAAGCCAGTGATGATGGCAAGACCCCCGATAGAATCCTTCTCCAGTATGGGCGTCGGTACTATGTTGGCTTCGGAGAGATTCCACGTGGCAAGCACCTACCGCCTATCACTGAGGCCCAGGCTGAGGCTCTCGACACCCTGCACTTCCTGGGTGAACGGTTCAGCGTATCAACCAATTTTGAGAAGGGTGACATGCAGTATGTCAACAATGTGGCCATTTTCCACGCCCGCGACGGTTTTACGGATACCAAGGATAAGCAGTGAGTCATCCTTATAGATGCCGCATCCCCAAGTGTGATCAAAAGCTAACAAAAGTGCCCCGTTCAGGAGACATTTGCTTCGGCTGTGGCTTCGTGACCCTGAATATGCATGGGAGACTCCCGCTGCGCTCGCCTCGAGATGGGAGCGAGTCTACGGTGGTGTGACACCTGAGTTACAGATATTTCCCCTTGAGCCTCACACTCGTAGTGAAAGCACAACGGTGACAAAAGGAGCGTCTTAGGTGTAGATGAAGGTGAATAATCAAGGACCGAATAAAGGTTGAGGTTCGTCGGCGGCTGGCTCGGGAAGGATGACATCTGAGTAAGCAATATTTGGCAAATACTGCGTGAACCAATTAAGTTTCTGTATGTCCGAGGACAATAGACGAAAGCGAGAGTAACACGCTGACAAGATAAACCCAGCCAATGTAATGCTGAATAGTCGCCCTTCAAGCCTGAACTGTAATTCCTCATGTCTGTGCCTCATCCTCCGAAATGGATAAAGGGAACCCAGACAAGCTTCTCGATCTTCTCGTCATCCTCGTCATAAGACAAAATGTCTCTCGACAATGTCCCTTCTCCACCAATGCAGTCTATCTGGCCGGGGCGCCGCTCTAGTGTACTTAACCACGTATCTCGGAGCCGCCTCATGGCTTTGTGCAGACCCCAGCAAACAGATCTGTCTTCGAACCCTTCATCCCTTATCGACTCGTACACAATCTCTGATATCTCGACACATGACTTATCGCTCACCTCCCAGAGTGTACCGACTACATGCCGAAATCCCGCTAGTTGACATGCGCTGATGAGATGAATACTCTCATCGAAGAAAGCATTCCCTCCAATCTGACCAGTCCCACAAGCCGAAAGATATGCCAAGAATGGCGCGTTTTTGCGAAGATTGATATCCATAAGTTCAGACACTGTCAATAGGCCATCACTGAGAAGCAAGCCACTTTGAGATGGATTGCCATCGGTCTTACCATGGCCAGCAAAGTGGAAGATCCTACAATTTGGAAGTTCGTCCAAAACCGCTTGCTTGTGTTGATCCGGAACGCAAGACTGGAGGCTCAATGACTTGCAGAGTTTGACGATACCCGATACCTCTTCTTTGACGAATGGAAGCTTGATTTGCCCAGTAGTGTCTTCCATTGACACTAAGACAGCTTTATCCTGAGCTGAGTCTGAACGAAGCTTTCGACCGTTGATAAGTGCTTGAATCGATGAACTGTACGATGAGATGACTCTATCCAGTACGGTTTCGGTTGATCCTGGATAGTGATGTCCAAAGGCGTGGAATGGGAGTCTGCTCAGTCTACCAGTTGGGATCCACCAGATGTGAGGCCAGTCATTGACTGGTGGAGGGCCCCGAATACCTAGTTCATGCAGAATAGGACCGGCAGCTATATCCCAAAGCCATTCCAGCATGGAAGGGCTTGTCAATGAACCCTGGCTCTCCTTTTCATTCATTTTGTCCATAGTCAAATCGGGTAACGGTAAGGTCCTAATTTGACGTTGTTCGACAAGAATGGCATCGCAGCGAAACTTGCTTAGGTTGATTACTACGATAGGTCCTAGGCTGGCTGCACCTCGTACTTCATCCTCGCTTGGTGATTCCAGGAAGTTACTGAATCCCGGATGTTTCCGTATCTCAACAATGAGTCTCTCGAATTCGGTGCTTGCCTCGCTCCGGCGGTTTGCGATTGCCTGTGCTGAAGCCGAGTCGACACTCCGAATTGGCGCATCGAGCACCTGGCTGAGTTCCTGGAATCTTCCAGCGAGTTCAGGATGGACATCTTCGAGGTCGAGAACATCAACGCGGATCTGTTCAATCGCTGCAGCAAGTACTCCGCGACCTTTCTCAAGGACGCTTAGTGCAACAAAAGGTTCTTTGCCAGCGTGAAGTACCACGGCTGCGGTATCGCAAGCAAGGTCTACTATCCGACCAAGCATACGCTGCTTGTCGGCGAAGCCGAGGGATCTTGGTGTCAGTTGAGGCAGTAAATCGAAGGTTGCCTGAGACGCGTAAAGAGCATGCTGCCATTGAGAAGCGTGTGCAAATGTCTCAAAGAGAGACTTTCCAGCTGCAATTCTTGTTTGGATGTTGGAGTTGGAGTGATCCAGAGCAGTCCGGTAGAGATTCACGGCAGCATCAAAGTCATCCATACAGTTATTCAAGGTGTGTCGATTCCAATAACAGTCTGCAAGATTGCTCATATACTGAGCTAGACTGGGGTTTCCTGGTTGAGCGACGACGATGGATTGGTGCCCCATCTTGATAGCTTCTTCAACATCGCTCGTTCCTCGATTCCGTACGTACCGTTTAGCGAGCCAGATGGCGAGGTTGCTCGAAAGACTTGGGATATCTGCATGGCCTAGGGGCAGGGTGGTCAATGCCTCTTGTCCCAGCTGAATTGCTTCATCAAGGTCATTCGTGTTGCCTGTCCTGAGGTAGCGATCTCCAAGATGACCGGCAAAGTTGGACTTGAAGAGAGCTTGATCGGATGAGCCCTCTGCAGCAGCTTCGGTGATATCACGACAGATGCCAATCACTCTGTTAAGCTCTACAAGAACCCCAGTCCTTCCATATCGCTCGTGCAGCTGGTTTGCAAGAGTATTAAGTCGCCCTGGTCTCCTAGGACTATCGAGCGGAGTCAAGTCCACGGCTGACTGGGCTACTTCTATCGCCTCTTCAAGATCTATAGAAGATCCTGTTCTCTCGTAGCGCTCCCCAAGGTGATTTGCCAAGTGAGTCAGCCGGAGGGCCTTGTCATCTGGATCTACTGCCACGTCGATTGTTTGCCGTGTGACCTGAATAGCTCGTTCGAGATCAGGTAGTGATCCAATTTGAGCAAATCGAATCGACAAGTGAACACCGAGGCTGTCCAGGAGAGCGCCTCGATGGATGTAATCATTCGGAGCGGTATCGATTGCTTCTTGCCCGACCTTGATTGAATCTTCCAGATCAGCGAGTACCCCAGTAACGCTGAAGCGACGACGTAGAGTATTCCCCAGCTCGTGAAGCCAGATGATGCGATCAGGATCATCTGGCGATGCTACCTCCACAATTTCTCGAGCCATGTCTATGAAGGAATCGAGATTATCGATCAATGATATATTCTCGCCTTGTTGTGACATGGTGATGGATTTACAGTGGACCTTGGCTGTGCGCAAACCGATAGAAAGACTCTTCCAAATTGTCAATGGTCTTGATGTGGGGCTAACAACAACGCGATCGAGCGCTCAAGAGACGACTTGTGATGCCTGAAAGGTTATTGAAGGGCAATACTGGGAAGCAGTCTCACGCTTACGCACTCATTCTGCCGCCTTTGCACATTTGTGGCTTATCTTTCACCACTCACAGACAATGGTAAAATCAGGCTGCAGGCAGCCTTGCCAGGATTCTCTTGGGGAATGGTGAGTTGCATCTCGGAGTAATGCAGCCCGAAGGCCGATCTTTTTTCCGCGAGAGACTACCATGCAAAGATTTAGTATGTAATGATAGGGAATTGAGGCCATACAGAGCTTGGGCAATTGACCCATTAGACTTCATGTTGAGACAGCATGTCGGGTCTCCTTTCCAGGTACGTATACCCCGCAAATATCCTCCCCGCATCTCCACCGATTGACTCAAAACTCTAAATTATCCCACCCGGAATGTTGATAAATCATCAACAGCCAGCAGAATACTCTACCAACTTCGTGATAGAGACGTTATGAATGGAACATCACTCGGGCAGCATGTTCTGTCACGAGATCACGAGACATTATATGGTGATTTCGAATAGGGTTTTATTGCCAGTTCCGTGAATAAGGTACGGCAGTTCAAGATGCTCAATAGCCGACTTCAAGCAACCAATATTCACACTTATCTTGTTCTTGAGATCTGGTGACCCAAACGCAGGTACTTATCCCTCAGCTAAGCTACAACAATTATAGTTCATGTGGGATCCCGTTAGTAGCCTCGGTTGGGGAACTTGGGGAAGAGATCTTCCCCTCCGACTTGACTTCTTCAAGAATGATCTCCGCATTTTGAAGTCCCGCATCAACTGCCGAACTCTCACCCGGTACTTCGTTCATGTTTGGAATCAAGTGGGTTATCTCAATATTTAATTTGAGCTTCGGTGTAGGAAGTCATAAGTACCATCTCATATGCTCGCCATAACTCACTCTAACATTCAACATTCAACAGCCAAAATGGAAGAGTTCACCTCATTTGTCAATACTGTAAACGGAACTTCCGTCGCTGGGAAAGTGGCACAGGGAACAGATCCATCGACAAGACAAAAGCTCTGGGATGTCCCAGTTGCATCGTCTGACGACATCGAGAACGCAGTTTCTGCAGCCAGAACTGCCTTCACACAGTGGTCAAAGACATCGTGGTCGGAGCGACAGAATGCCCTACTTGATGCTCGAGATGTCCTGATCTATCATAAGCCCGCATTGGCACAGTTGATAACAAAGGAAGGAGGAAAGCCTGTAAGTGGCACCGTGACTTGGGCTAGCTCGGCGGTTCTGACCCTTGCAGATTCAGTTTGCCAACATGGAAGTTGAGCATTCAATCAACTTCTTACAATTTAATGGTAAGTCAAGTCGTCGCTAAAGGAAATACCGACCTAACAAAGGACAGCGAACCAGGAGCCACTTCAAGAGCAGGTGATCCAAGATGACGACGAACTACGATTAACGATCCGAGAGAAGCCACTGGGTGTGATCGCTGCTATCTGCCCTTGGAATTATCCCCTCGTCCTCTCTATCGCAAAGGTCGCCGCAGCGCTCATAACTGGAAACACAATCATTGTGAAGCCTTCACCTTTCACGCCCTACTCCATCCTGAAGGTCGTTGAACTACTCCAAGGAGTCTTCCCTGCCGGCGTTCTCCAAGCCCTCAACGGCGACGATAAGCTGGGACCTACATTATGTCAACATCCTGGCGTCGACAAGATCACGTTTACCGGCTCAACTGCGACAGGAAAGAAGATCGCGCAGGTCGCTGGAAATCTTCTGAAGCCCGTCACGTTAGAGCTTGGAGGCAACAGTGCGAGCATTGTCTGCCCAGATGTTGATCCGAAGATCGTGGCACCTCAAGTGGCGATTGGATCTTTCATGAACTCAGGTCAACTTTGCATTGCTAGCAAACGTGTTTTTGTCCATGAAGATATCTACGACGAGTTCTTGGAGACAATGGTCAACACAGTCAAGGAATGGAAGGTTGCGCCCACGTCGACCCTCGAGCCCGGTATTATGCTGGGCCCAATTCAGAACGAGATGCAGTATAATATTGTGAAGGGCTTCTTCCAAGATTCAATCGAGAACGGGCACTGTTTCGCCTTGGGTGAGAAGCCAAATGACACCGGAGACAGCTTCGTCATCAAGCCTGCCATTATCGACAATCCTCCCGATGACGCCCTCGTCGTTACACATGAAGCTTTCGGTAAGACTTACAAACGCAATCATTTCGATAAGTGATTAACAGTGTCATAGGCCCTATCGTTCCTCTGATGAAATGGAAGACAGAGGACGAAGTTATCAAGCGAGCCAACAATACGCTATCTGGTCTTGGAGGAGCCGTCTGGTCAAAGGACGTTGACCATGCACAGCGGTTAGCAGACCGTATCGAGGCCGGTACTATCTGGATCAACAGTTTTGAGAAGCCCCTACCGCAAGCGCATCTTGCTGGTCATAAGGAGAGTGGCGTCGGTGGAGAATGGGGTCGGCGGGGACTGAGTGTGTATTGTCAACCTCAGGTGATTCATTGTTACAAGTCTAAAGTGTAAGACTGTGCTCCCAACAGATCTTATAGCTCACTGGTCATGTCTATAGAGGTACTCAGGGCTCATGAACTGGTGCGTCTCGAAAGTGTGTTGTATTGGTAATTCTCAAACTCCTCCGTCTGTTTACATGACCATTTTGAACTCTGGGTCTCGATCATCTCCGTAGCCAGTGTATTGGTTGTGCTTTCCGTTTTTCTTGTCGCGGTTGGTCTTTGCACACCAAACGACATTGAGCAAAACACTGTGAGGCCAAAGAGTTAGATAATGCGCATGTACAGCAACCAATTATTGGATACACTTACGCGACCCACGCATAGCATAGCAATCCCAAGATTACTCTGTGTCCTCTGTGGTATAACGGGCCATCCTTCGAAGGATAAACGAAACCTATGACAGAGGTTAGATCTCATGATTGATGATCTTTCTTCAGCAGGTATGGTAGAGGGGAGTCTTACTGGCAACAAAGCCACCGCAGTTCGCGACAGCTAGCTGCAAGGCCGAAGTTGTAGCTCTCTTGTAGTGGCCGGCCGAGTTGTTCGAGTTCCAGACCAAGATACATGGGACAGAAGCGTACATGCCTAGGGCCATCAAACAAGTCATCGCGAACCGAGTGTTGGCTGCCTGTACGTTTGCAATAACGGCGTAGCCAACAATGGCGATTGGCAAAACGACAAGGATGATGAGGCCGCGGACTTTTGTTCGATCGGATATGAACGCGACGAGAACTGAAGGCGGGCGAAGATTAGTTTGGGACTAATGGATAAAAGATGTGCTTCACTCACCTGTGACTGGGGTAGCGACAGCGTATGGAATTACACTCCATAACTGAGCCTGGTTGGCGCTGGACGCAATATGAAGGTCGTTGACGATAGTGGGAAGCTATAACATTCAGTGACGCACAATGACATGGAGGGAACAATACATACGAAGAGACCGAATGAGTAAAGGCCGGAAAGAATCGCGAAGTAAGCAGTAGATGTGAGCCAAACTTGCACATTCAAGACTCCGCGACGCACTTCACCCCAGCTGAACTTCTCATCTAGTTCTGATGCCATACTATGAAAGGTCGTCAACTCAGCTGGTTACCAAGATGTCACGAGAGAACTTACGTTGTACCGCGGTCTTGTTCCAGACGTTTCACGGCCCATTCTCTCTCTTCCGGGGTAAAGTATCGCGCGGTCGTTAGGTTGTTTGGTAGAGTGAAGAACACGATTGATCCAGCAGCTACGGTCTGTGATAATGTTTAGCCAAAGTCCTAGTAGTTGTGAAAGTCAATCATACCATCAGTCCCTCAATGATCAGGATCCATCGCCAACCTTCCAGGCCACCTCGCGGCCCGATGGCGGCAAGTCCACGAGCAAGCAGGCCTTTATTCCGTTAGATAACCAGATGAGGCTGACTACCCCAGATAACTCACCTCCGAAAGCTCCGGAAAGCGATGCTGCCGTGTAAAAGATACCAATTCTCAACGCCAGCTCACCGCGTGTATATATGCTCGAGAGATAGAGGACCATTCCAGGTAGTAGACCACCTTCTGCGACACCCAACAAGGCTCGTACAGCTGCGAAGCTAGCGAAATTGCTCACGAAACCAAGACACATGGTTATGATTCCCCAGACCACTGTCAGAGTTGGCAGCCAGATCCTGGGCGACACCTTCTTGAGGACCAGATTGCTGGGTAGCTCGCTGAAGACTTAGGTGGCGTAGAAGACGGCCAGGCCCTGGGAGTATTGTAAGTTGGTGAGGCCCAGGTCTTTCTCCATGCCAATAATTTTCGCGTTGCCGACATTCGTCCTGTCGAGAAAGGAGCACAGAAACAACAGCGCAAGAGATGGTAGTACTCTAGGTAACGTGATCGGTTGGTGACGCGCCCGATGATGGATGATGAATGGACAAACTTACCGCGTGTCTGTCTTGAATAAAACTCTCCTCGTGAGACGCGCATTGTGCTCAACGTTCTCCTCGAGATGGTCCATCTCCTCGTGTTCAGCCTTGAAGTCCATATTGAGCTGGCTGATCAAAATAAGGCTGTAAAGGCTTGTCAAGCTTGGCTTTATGCATATGGCAGCAACAGCATGGACTTGGCAGGAATTATTTAAATGTTTTCCCCAGACCCCAGGTTTGCGGGGAATTACAGGCGAGCGGACCCCATGGTTTGGTCTAAACCGAACTTGTGGGGGATCATCCTTGTCAGAGGTGCCGGTATTCCGAGATGCTTTTCGGCGTCCAATAGTAGTACCGCCAAGAAAGGTGCCGTTACCCTTCACCGTAGATACGTAAGCGGGCTAGACCTTAACAGATGACGGCCTGATAGGATCGTGACTATGACGTGCCCCTTTCCCGGGTCCAAATGTAGCGCCGGTATTTGGAGTGCTGCTACCCTGACTGCGTAAGTTCACTGGAGCTATGGCTTATACAGACCTCCATTTGATAGTGAGGAATGGCATTGCGATTAGTTTTCACCTTCACGGCGTCCAAAATTGGCGCCGTTGGGTGATTACTAGAGATTTTGCTTTCCAGCGGCTGACAAATAGATTGGTTGTAGTTGAGAAAAGGCCCTTTCAATATTGATAGTACGGCGGTAAAGACTGTATAGTGCAGAGGCTGCACACTAAAGTATACAAAGTGTAGCGACTGTAAAGAAAAACAAAGAAAACCTCCGCCCGCTTCAGTGATCAACAGAGATCCTACTTATCCAACAACAATATGAAAAGATCTGAAAGCTCCACACATGAGTTCTGATGGATATAGACCCGCCTATCATTGTTGTTGTTGAGTCAGGCAGTCGAAGCTGACCCGCAGACAAAACTGCTTGCCAATTACTCTTCTAATCCTTCATGCCGAGACAGAAGGTCCAGCCACCAACATATGTAGCGTGGGCACCCGAGACGCAAGCACCGAGAGTAACAACAGCCGCAGGCGTAAGAGTACCAGCAGAGATAGCTTCTTCAGTAGCAGCAGCGGCTCCACAGGCAGTAAGGGCAGCAACGTAGGCTACAGTCAACCCAGCGCCGCAGACACCACAGCGAACAGAGGGACAGCCAGCCAGTCGACGTCGGTGGTCATCCTCATGTTCAGAACGATACTGGGCGATCTTAGAGTCGATTTCCTGCTGCAGTTTCTGGCGGTTGTCTTGACGCTTCTCAATCTTAACATCAGATTCCATGTAAGTCTTGAGATTCTTCTTGACGTCCTCAAGGGCAGCGACTTTATCAGACTGGGGCCAAGACTTGATGTCTTTGAGGCTGACGTCAAGGAAGTCTGCCCATTTGTCGATGTTGATGGTAGAGACATCAGACGTAGAGAGAATCTCGTTGATGTCGGTTTCTGAGATACCGAACTTGGCGGCTACATCCTTGACGGTAAGGAGAGCAGTGGCAGTTGCGGTGGCAAAGGCCCAGAAGATGATCTTGGTAACAAGCATTTTGATGATTCTTTTAAGTGAAAGCTCTTAAGGGAAGATGGATGTAGGTGATGATGGTGATGATGAGAAAAGAAGGTCGGTTTATGAATGGATGATCCCTTCTTATACTTATTTTGTTGGACTACTCACAAGTAACTGTTAACAACGCCAACCGCCTCAAGTTGTCGACTTACATGTCTCGTCAAGACTTGCCCAGTTCTCCTGAACGTCGCCTGGCAACTAGTTCTCACGATTGACCCGTCTCGTCGTATAGCTGGATAATCACTCTTCGGCATTTCTGGACAGATTTTGGTTGTCTTTCGGCATCATAGACGCCAAGGAGATAGCCTATACAGGAGATGTTACGATTCCAAGACTTCGTAAGTAAAAGTGAGACGATGATCATCTTCGAGGCTGAGTTTATCTTGAGACATCTCTCTCGATTAGGAAGGCAAAACTTATTCGCGGTCCTTAGAAATCCTTCTATCAAACTTTCTCGAAGGTATCGTGAGACGGCAAAAGATTCGGCAGTCGCAAAAGAGTAGCGATAGGGAGGCATAGAAGATATCGCCGTCTGAGAATTTAAACTCAAGGTTGACAGGATTACGTATAACACATCTGAAAATGGAAGGAGCAAATTAAGCCTTGTAGGGATCAGGCCAGGAATAGGTAGCAATCAACATTACAAAGTCGAAACCCTAATTGGAGTATCACGAAGCCGATCCTAGCCGGATGATAAAATATACCGCATATGTTTCATATCAATACTACTAGGAGGATTAACCTTCGGGTGGTACGAGATATTTCCAGAAATAAAGTTGAACTAGCTTAACGAATTGTCCACGAATGACGGAGGGGGTAGTTCATGCAAGATATGCCAATCCCAGTGTTTCATATGGTGAACTCAAATGCTAAATAAGGTTATTCCTTCTGGAGGATACTATGAGACGATCTATGGAAACAAATACGAGCAGTCCACTAAATCACGGCGATCATTACCGGTCAGTCCGAAGTTCCCGAGCTTAATATTATACACATGATGTGTTCGTCTCATGTATCAAATCATAGTAGGCCACTCTCCTTAGGTAGTTCAGACGCGGAATGCAGAGGCATTCAGTATAGTAAATTCAAAGTGAAAAAACAGCAACTGGAGAATTGCACAATGAAAGAGGAAATAAATGAAGAGAATATCAGAAACGAACTGTCTATCATTGTGATGACTAGGTTATGATCCTTCTTACTTCCCTATGCACAAGTCTGGCAACTTTTACCCCAACTAGGATGCTGATAAGAATTGTGTTGTCCGAGCTCTTAAGGGGCGAGGGTAAGAAATACAGCATCTTGGCATGCGTATCTGCTGACCGTTCAACATACTTCCTGGTGAATTACGCATGACATGTCTGGTGCTCTTCGGGACGATGACTCGGCATTTCATTATTAGGAAAAGGGTCAGGAATAATATATAAACTGAGTATAGCACCAACTCTTCTTCTGAGATCAAAACATAGAAACCACTTCACAACCTCACAAACATTTCTTCACTTGAAACACTCACTCATTGAGTCCCCTATATCAAATCATTCTCTACACACGTAAGATTTCCAGAATCATATCTCTTACTTACAAGTTCTAATACTCAGAATAGATTCACCATGCAAATCCTCACTTCAACCATCTTTATCACCCTCCTCGGCGTTGCCGCCGCTTTCCCGGACCTCACTCCTCGTCAAAACTTGAAGAACGGAATTCTCATCTGCCCCAACGCCGAAGCAACCTTTGCTGACCCGAAAGGCGGCATGGCTTCGGTCTGCACCCGCACTTACAGCTGCCAATACGGCAGTGATGGTATCAAGAGCGGCAACGTCTGGACCAACTCTTGCACTGGCTGCCCTGCTGACCAGAATGTCAACTCTTTCGGCAACTGCGTTTTCCAGTATGTTTGAGACTTTGTTATACTAGGTTGGAAAGTATTGTAAGATTACGTTGAGAAGAGACTCGTGATAGAAGGGAGGGATAAAATGTATTAAAACGCAAAAAAAATAGTAAAATAAAGAAAAGCTGTTGAGGAAGATGAATATGCTGGCCACGGTGCTGAGAGTAGCTGATTGCATTGAACATGACATGAGCCTGCTAATTGAACGGTTTTCCTCAGCCCAAACTGCGAACTGAGGCAGCCTTTGAAATGAACAGCTCTTGTGCACGCGACATACATACAAGGTTTACCCCGGGATCTCTTATCGCTGCACCCCTGAATCATGATACTTGGCGGCTAGCTAGACGATGACTGCAGAGTAGCAGTTGGCAATGCCGATGGGCCGCGAGTAGAGATAAGGTACGCGGTAAAAAACCTTAAAGCAGCCGTTAATGTTTCATCTGTCGATCCCTATGCCTAACTAAACACGAGATACCAAATTGAGCAAAATGGAATGATTTAAACTCTTGCCAAAACTCAATTACGCCTGTCTATATATGAGCGACAAAGTCCTTTGAGCTGTACTATATCTGGCGAATCTGTATTGTTATATAATGGCAAAAGGTTAGTCTACAGTATATGTAGTGAAGACCAAAAGAATGATCACGCTGGGGATCGAACCCAGAATCTTCTGATTCGTAGTCAGACGCCTTGCCATTGGGCCACGCGACCAATTCATAAAATTTTAGCTCCAATTTAATACTATACATCCCATCCCTGCCATTTAGTCTGGCTTCCAAGGAAAAGTAATCCCTCCCCGGACAATGGCTCCTAAGAAAGAACCAAAGTATGACAGACCGAGTACAGTCCTGTGGTTCGATAGATTTTTTTTATATAAATAATTAATAATCCTTAGAGGATCTCGTCATGATCCCGACTGTGAATCGTATCATTAAATTCTCTTAGCCCAAATAAGCTCTCTGAATAGTATTACCAAGCGTGAAACTTAAGCTCAATGTGATATTCCACATAGGAGAACAAAAGGCATTATTATGGCTTGAAGTGGATTTTCATTTAAGACATGCGTTTATAGATCCATCTTACCTCCGTGAGGCACCCTGCAAGCTTTAGGAGAACACCGATCTAATTCAAAGTAAAGTTACCCTAGGTCGACTGCAACTATGGACGCACAAACAGACATGAAATTTTGGATCCACTACGTCATAGCAATTTAGAAATCGGCTGAAAAGTTCATTTGGCCAAGTCAGACAGTATTGCCATTAACTATAGGATCATGTTAATTCGCAAGCGAAACAACTCTACACACGGCGTGGCCACTCGGGGTCACGCGCCAATTCCATCTGTGCAAGATGAATCGCCTGATCCTCCGGATCCTCAAAGCTCATGACACTCGCTGTACCATTGGGCTCGAAGTAAGGACCGTCAACCTCGCATTGAGTATCGTCAGCAGGCATAGTTCCATTGTAGAGGAAGGCCCGAACGTGCTTGGCGAGGCAAAGCGATGGAACTGCAACAGAGCAATGGCCGTATCCCTTGACCTCGACGATCTTTGAATCCTTGAATGCCGCCTCAGCCGATTTAGCTGAGATGAGAGGGCAGACAGGATCATAAGTTGTAGTGAGAATGAGCAGAGGGTGAGCTGTCTCAACACCGTTGCGGGGGACGTAGTTATGCGTCTTGGGGATGCGCCATTGCTGCTTGGCGAAGAGGTAAACCAGATCATCGGGGGCGAAAACGCTGCGGTTAAAGGTTGGCATGACGATATCCAACAGGGAATCAAGGTCCTGTGGCCAGTGAAGGGGTCCCGCGAGACCATCGTTCATTGAAACTGTGTACAGCGCATCACTGTCTTCTCCATCATCCAAACCATAAGCCATCAGAGCCTCAGTCGCGTTACCGTTCATAAGCTTCTCCATACGCTCAGCAAACGTGCCCCAGAACTGAGGCTTGTATAGAACCGGGAATAGTGCGCCGTACCAGATCTTCTGGTAGTCCAGAAGACCGTACACGCTGTTGTTGACGTAGACATTCATTGGCTGTTCCTTTAGTTCACCCACGAACGAGACGAACTTGTCCTTGAGGTCTTCCCAAGAGTCCGCCATAGATGAGAGAGGGCATGCGTCGCCGGACTTGATACACTCCTTGAGAAGACCATCCATAACATTCTCTGTGTCATTGAGGTCCTCCATATCAAAACGAGCCTGATACCAGAGGAATTGGTTCACAACTCCATCGATGATGACCCTGTGAGACCTCTCGGGGAACAGAGTCGCGTAAGTTTGGCCGAGAAGAGTTCCATAGCTGAAACCCCAGTAATACATATCCTTCTGACCAAGAGCATCAAGAATACTGTTCATATCGGCAGCCGTCTGAGGAGTATTGATGTACTTCCCATGCTCGCCCATAGTATCCTCACAGGCTCTCACATAATTATGTGTCCAGGCGTAAATCTCAGCGCCATCCTTGACGATATCAATATTGTGCACTGATCCAAGTTGCTGACGCGCTTCTTTGCTGGGATAGCATGATGCGCGTGGGGACGAGGAGTTAATGCCGCGGGGGTCAAACGAGACAAGGTGGAAACCGTCACCGACAATGGTGCTCAATTGTTCTCCACGTCTGTGGAGAAATTCAAAGCCACTGCCGCCAGGACCACCGGGGTTGAGAAGGATGTTCTTGCTTCCATCCTTGCCCCGCATGCGAATAATGGGGACATCGAAGGTTTTGTTGCTAGCATCATGATAAAACTGATCGATCGGCACGTCAATCTTGCTGCACTCTACAGAGCGATTGCTGATCTCTCCGCAGGGCTTCCATTCAATATGCTCGCCTGGGTAAGTTGTGCGGTCGTGGTCGTGAGGATGCTGATGGCGATGAGAGCAGCTAGGCGCGAGCCAATGGAATGCAGCGACGGTGAGAACACCAGCGCCAAAGAGCTTCCATTTGTTGGTGCGTGACTTTCGGCGCGGCTCGGCCCATTCTGGCAGGTTGAGTGAGTGTTTGTCCATTCTGATTGTGTTTGTTTGTTTGTTGATGATGACTCGATGAAGAGGAGACGATCGTTAAAATGAAACGAGCGAGCTAACGCGTTGCCACGTGAGCATCCTTGCATTCGTCATCACAACGCGTCGACATCAGCATTCGGTTTAGGAAGGTAATTAAGCAGAGTTGTCAGTTTTCATAATTGAAATTGAAAATCTGTCCGCGGACAAGAAGAAATCGGTCTATTTTCCATGGACATGTTTTTATTACTCTCAGGTCATTCTTAAGGCGACCATGTCGGTGGAGTACTGCTCCTCCGGTTATGGACCTCCATGCTCGCGACTTAAGGATTCTTCAAGGGTTCAGCCTCTTCTGATCCATCTCCCTGACTCAAGTTACACCACAGATCGAGCCATTTGGGTAAATTTAATCCACCCGGAAAATATTCTAATCCCCGATCACACTCTCGGTTATACGGCAAGGCAAGAAGACGTCGTGAAACCATCACCATCATATTTCGTATACGTAATGGAAACCGAAAAAGGGTTGCCATATCCGCATCTGCTAATTATGCGAAAACCACACCGCATCGGGCGCCTAATTTAACCATCCTATAGGAGGAATTAGAGCACTGTATAAGCTTTCGGCAGCTAATTTATGGGTATGCGCGTGATTTTCAATCGTTTCAGAGATCGTAACTCTTCCCGTTCAGGAACTTTTCGACGAAGATCACTGGAGCCGAGGCACCTCCGATGCATACCCGTATATGCGGGTGTAGTGTTTCGATGATCTTGTTCCCGCTTAGGAAGATTAATGGCGAGGAAACCTATACGGGCCGTACCGATCTATCCGGGACCTTGTTGAGCGGCAGTCGATGGACTTGTTTACTATAAATGGGCAGTTGGTTTCTGTAGTATTTGGGTTGTCACTCATCCGCAATAGCAAGATAATCGACAATCATGACTACCTTTATGACTCCGGCTGATGGGCTTCAAGCAAGCGTCAAGAGGCATCCGGATCTGGCACTGTTCAAGATCCCAGAGCAGTCTCCTCAAGGCACAAAGTTCAAAGACGTTTCCTTTGCTCAGTTCGAGAGAGATGTCAAACAGACAGCAGAGTATTGGAAGGACAAGCTTTCCAACCTAGGTGTTGAAGACAGGGCTGTTGTCGGTGTCTGGTGAGTTGGTGTGATCATGAAGCTGCATCATCAGCTGATTCCCCATTCAGGTTGAGGGGTTATGCCTACTCCGATACCGTCCACATCCAGGGTCTCAACTGGGCAGGATACATCCCTCAGCTGCTATCTCTGCGCATGACAGATCCTACTGTCATCTATGAGCTCCTGCAGAAGTCCAACGCTGTGGCATTGTTGCATGAGCCAGACAACACTTCTCTCTTAAAGGATAGCCCAGTGCCAACATTCCCGGCCGGCGTCAACCACTTCGACACGGATACAGCGCAACTGCCAGTGACCCCTTGGAATCCCAGCAATGAGGATGATGTGCTCTTCATTTATCACACGTCTGGCTCGATTTCAGGAATACCAAAGCTCGTGCCTCTTACTGCGCGATGGGTCAACTACACCTTAGAAATGTCAACATACTTTGAGGAGCGGTCAAACAAGAAGAGGGAGAGGATGGTTAGTGTCCATATGTAAGTCCAGCGTGAGGGCTACCAATCGATAAGATACTGATGGATCAATAGGGGAAGCTTCTGCCACCTTGCCGGATCTGCCCTCAGCTGGATTGCCGCTAAAGAAGGCTCATGCATCATTATCCCCAGCACCCTCCCTGCTCCAGTCCCCGAGGTGCGCACGATGCTTGACGAGCATGGCTTGACATGTGTATGCATGTTCCCACCTGCTCTATCTGCCCTGTTCAATGAAGCTCGCAAAGATCCATCTCTCCTGGCTTCTCTGAAAAAGGTTGACAACGCAGGTTCTGGCGGCTTGACACTCGATGCTACAGATCTGGAGTGGGCGCGCAAGAACGGGATCCCAATGTTTAATGTCTTCGGTTCCACAGAAATGGGCCTTGCTTTGATGACGGATGCCAGGAAAAACGACGATTACCTTGAGTGCCACCCTACTGCCAACAACGAGTTTATTCCCATCGGGGATACGCTGGCGTCGGGGGAACAGCTACTTGAGCTAGTCATCCCACCAGAGGCGCCTAACTGCCCAGTTCCTAGCTTCAGATCTGCCGATGGCAAGTTTCACTCAGGCGACTTGTTCGTTGAGGTCAAACCTGGCAAGTACTTTTTCAGGGGACGCAACGACAACTGGATCAAGATGGAAGCCTCTCTGCGATGTGATACCATGTCTATAGAAGCTAATGTCATGGAGACCTGTGGCGAGGATCTTGTCAGCGCTGTGGTTGCCGTCGGTGTCGGGCGCCCTTGTCCTACTATAATTGTTGAGCCAAAGGAAGAGTGTCTACCAGGTCACAATGAGGATTCGACGCAGCAACTGAAGGAGGATATCCTGAAGAGGATCACCCCATTCCATAAGCGAAGGTATACACATGAGCGAGTCGACGATACGCGATACATCGTTGTTGTTCCACGGGGGACTCTTCCTAGAACCGCTACAAAGGGGAATGTGCGAAGGCAAGAGGTTGAGAAGGGATTCCAGAGGGTCCTGGATGCTGTGTATGTGAAGTAGCTTGATAACGGTAGGCACAGAATGATCAACAAGACTGAAGTTTCTGCATGCGTGGGTGATGATGTCAGATTGCAAAAGCCAAATGAGATGATCAAGCTATTTCAGAAGAGTCCCAAGTATCATGCAGCCAAGCCTTATATCCGTTGAAGCGATCAGCTGCCAGACCAGGGTTGACCGGCAAAGCCACAAAGGCGGCCGATGCCTTGGACATACTGTAGTCACCAGTGGATTTGTTCTACTTGCGACAATGAGTCGGTAGCTAAACCGGTTTTAAACTTTATTTAAGAGGCTGCCTAAGCGCTTTACCTTGTCGTATTGCGTATGCATTCTTCTCTACCGAATCAAAGCAGATCATTTATCTCCATATGCTTACGTCGCCATCACAGTAGAAGCAGCGGGTACCAAGCTTGCCTCGTATTTTTGCCCGTGCTATTGGGTGTAGAGGTTCTAGAATGCTGAGCCCTGGTAGACATGGTCAGATTCTATGCCGCTGTACATCGGCAATAAGAAACTACGAAGTGGAGGTAAAATCCACAGCTTTTAGTGGCAGAGAGCAGGCAGCAGAATTTACTTCAATGGAAAGGGCGGAGAACAAACGCAATTTCATGACAAGCATTGTGTCTCGCTATTCGCTCTTGATGTCTCGCGAATCGCGGCTTATGATGAAGAAATCTAGCTCGCCAACAAACTTGCATGGATACAGTCAGCCAGCTTGGCATAATTCCCCAAATCGGAAGTAGCCGGTAACGGGGCAGAGCTTAAAATGCACAAGACTGGAGTCTGATAAATAGTTTTTGGAATTGTGAGTTCAGATGCCAGGTTGAAATAAGATGACCGCTAACCGATTCGGTGAAATAAACGCTTCTCTGTCATCATTTCAACTTTAGAGCTGTTGACTTGGCCAGTCAGAACATCATTACATGGGTATATTCGTAGAATAGGTTGGGTGTACTGGAATTATTTGGGTCATTCTGGCTGTCGACTCCGCCACGCAGATGGGCCCCTTCTTCACCAGGCTTTGATGCTACTTATGTTTCACTGGCAGCTCATAGTCATACATATCGCACTTATCAATCTTCCCGAACCAGAAAGAACTTCGGACTAATTCTGTAAATTTTGCATCTCGATTTACGTAGCACGCAACAAAATGATGCCTGAGTCGAAAAGCGTTAACTATCTTGGTCCAATGGGCACTGATGCAGGCAAGGTAATTTGCGTACGTTTATGTCAACAAGCCCGAGACTAACACGTTCAGAGCCGACGGGAACGAAATAGAGAAGCACAGCAACAGTTTCGGAAACGTAAACAAGCTGTTGAAGCGGCGAGGGTGCAGAGACTGAAGCGACTTGAAGGCGTGGTTGAGAGAATGAGTACGGTGATTGTGGACTTTGCGGATAAGATGCTGCAAGAGGAGATACTTCAACAATATCCTGCATTGGCGACCGACGTGCAGGATATCATTACGCAGGTTCTTAGTCTGGCAAAAGAGGCTGGGGACCCTGAAGAGACGAAGTCGAGTGAACGGTATGAACAGAAATCACCGGAATATGGGGCCGACGAATCGGATACACGAAGATCTTCACAAGATTCAGCAAGCCCAGCAGGGTCGCAGAATTTGCTAATCGACATGCAATTTTCCTTCGACCAACACGATATGTTTACAACACGCTCCCTACCAGAGCACAACCAACTCAAACACACACCTCAAATCGTATATCCCACAAGACAAAACCCACTACTTGACTCACATGCACCATGTTTACCACCGCCATTCATGGTACACTCGCTGGGCTCTGGACTTTGGAACACACCTACGCCATTATCTTCAACATCTGTTTCCTCTCCCCCACTACAGTCGCGCTTCAATATAGGTTCAAGACTTTCTGAACAAGCAGCCCCAGCTCATACATTCCTCGATCAAACAAACCCCGCGTATCCCGATCTATACCGCTGTTCAATAAGGAAAAACTTATGATACAGAGACAATGAATCCTCATTGGTTCGAATCGCCAAACACTTAGCGTTGAAGCTCGCTCCCCTGGTGGCTTCGATGACTAAAAAGCAGCTTGCGATTTCGAGATATAGCATGACGATGAACTCGAATCGAATGGTCTTGATTCTCAGGCACGCTGCCTTTGAGATAGTGCTCGTTCTTAAGCACTTCAGTAATTTTATAATACTACATGAAGGAACATCCTTCTAGAAAAGTATAGCTTTCGTTCTATATCTAGCCATGGCATTTATCGATCGAGGACGACTTAAGCCAGAAGGTTCGAGACTCGCCGATACGACATCTGATCTTTTGGAGAAATCACCCCCAGGTCTTATATCTTAGAACTACTCGTCGGAGCATCTTCTGCGATTCGAAGTATTCCCTAGATAGAAGTTAGTCGTCATCGTCAAATCATTGGAAAAGTTGTACCTCTTGTGTGCATGTAGCTAGTAAATTACCATCTTGTGCAAACATTCGTTGGACAACCAAGGCCCTTCCGTGACCTGCCCAGGGACTTTCCATTTCTGAGATCATCCACTCATCTGCTTTAGTCCGTAGCGGTTCATGAAAGTAGATACTATGGTCAAGACTAGCTGCCATAGCCATCCTCGGACGCTTAGCCCATTCCTCGATGGTAGACCCCAAGCCCTCACTTTCATTGACCCGTTGAACCTGAGATCTCAGCTTGGGGGGAAACGAAGGTACATCCTCTAGTGCGAAAGGCAGTCGCCATATACGGTGAAGCTGTGCTGCCGCTAGAATGAAGTAGCCGTCGGTCAAAAAGGCCAGGGCATGAAGATGAGCGTCAGGCCCACCAGTTTCAGGAATAACTCCAGGGAAGCGGAACCACTGGCGGAAGATACGTCGTTTATGTGAGGGGATGTTAGAAACCGGTTCATCGATTACATCGATTCTATGGCGCTGAAATGGCCCTGTCAAGGTCCATTCCGGCCGTTCTTCACACTGTTCGTCCGGGGGCTCAGGGATTTCGAAAGAAGCAACTGTGTGCTCGACAGTCCCCGAGACTTTGTCAGTCTCTCGAGTGAAGCTAACAGTGATAATGATAATAATCGCGTCCTGCTGACGACATTCAATCGTACGCGTGGCGAACGTAGAGCCTTGTCGAATTCGTGCGATATGAAATGTCTGTCGGCGATCAACAGATCCAGGATGAAGAAAGGTGCATTGACAAGAATGAATATGAAAATCGCTTGGTACAGTCTTCTGAGCAGCAGCCAGACTGAGCGCGATTATAGAACCACCGTAGATACCCCTTCCGGCGGGAGGCAGCCACTGCTCGTAGACATTGGTAAAGACGTCCTGGATTCTTAGGCGTGGTTGAGAGGGGGTTATAGAGAACTTACATCCCCTAAATCCTTGCGTTCTGTTAATTCAAAAACATTCGAATCTGGGCTGGCCTTTGAGGGCGAAACTGGATTTGGGTGAACCATGACTTGCCGATACACTTGATAAGGAAGAGTCAGTGCTATGTAAGAGAATCGGGGCAATTTGGGTTCTTGGCGACACAAGAACCGAGGTTCGGCAATCTTAACTCCCCACTCTACTCCCAGTCAACTAGTACCAATTTAGAATGCATCCCCTACCAAAGGTGATGTATGAAGTTCTCAAGGGTAGATTCCGGTGTTCAACCATCATGGAAAATGACATTACACAACGTTGCCTATACATATAGACGTCTCATGGCCCAGAGGCCGCTGCCTCAGAATAGCCCATGTCAATGCCTCAATCCTCCTCGTGACAAGACACGAGAATATTGCCTATTGCGAAACGCCAGACCCTTGCTCAGGGCCAGTCATTAGTTCCCTCTGGCAAGGGATTTTGCCAAAAGGCTCTGCTCTGCTTCAGTTCGTAGACCCTGCTCAGCAGCTCTCTTAGAGTTCTCAACGCCAGAGGAAATGGCCGCGGAAACCTCAGGAGAGACAGAACCCAGGGTCTGCTTCTTCTCGTTGGTCTCAGACACCCTGGTCTCCATGTTCCTGATGGTCTTCGATTGTCCCTATTTAGGAATGTCAGTTTCATGGAAGGGGCCAGTCATCTCATGTTACTCCTTACATCTTTTGCTTTCCTGGAGATCTCATCAAGTGCCCTCCTGGAAAATTCCTGTGTCTCGCCTGCTTTCCTGCTGATCATCCTCGAGTCCATCCCCATGCCAGCGAAAGATGAGAGTTCATCCACCATACGCAACATAGGGAGGACACTCATTTGCGACATACGCGCCCACATTGAAGCATAATCGGCAAAGGCCGAGAAGTAGGATCGGATGATGGTAGTGCCATTGAGGATGCACTATATGACCAGTTAGAAGAGTTCATCGCTTAAGAAGGTCGACCCACGCTTCGCTGAAAGTCCAGCATGGAATATGGCCCAACCCTGTTCCCATCGTTGCCGGCCTTGATGGCATCAACATATGGGTTGACGTATTTCTCTGTGAAAAATCTAACGGCTACCGAGATGGCGCTGAAGAATCGCACGAGGTTCACAATCTCAGTCTTGATCTCCAACATCGTGGCGATCGCCTGGACCAAGATCTCCTTGATCGTGTTCTAGGATCCTCTGTTAGTCAACAGCTCACAGACCATACTATACACTTAAATACGTACCATTTCCAGGCTAGAGTTCTTGAGACGTTCCAGCTTGACGTTGACCTGATTAAGTCTTTCTTGCTGCCCAACAAGTACTCCAGTGGAGCTATGGTAGGTATCTCGTGTGGCAGCCAGTACTTCAGACGCTGTATGCAACCTTGTCTTGGCTGATTCGACGACTGCCTGGGCTTGGGCGGTCTTGGCTTGAAGTTGTGCTGCCTCGATATCAGGACTGTCGCCCCCACTGGGCACGGTGCTCTGTTCGGTTGTCAGTAGATGTCGGTCTAAAGTTGGTCAGGGAGGTGTACCCCGTTCGCAATTGATCCCAGGAAAGACTTGGCGGTCGCGTTCATCGTGACCACCGTCGTGTAGTTACTCAGGAAATCCCTCTGTCAGGATTTGACCGCCTCGGAGTCTTTGTTGGGTGCAACATATCCCGGCTTGCCAGATTGCTCTAGTTCACCCAAAATTCCCTTTCCGATCTAAAACGAGTCAGAAGATGTTTGAAGAAGTGAGAGTGAACTTACTCTGCAAGCCGAATCCAATGCGGACTTGTACTGCTGGCTCGGTTCCGAACTGGAGGCCAAAGAGCCGAAAGACTTCTGCCCCTGGGCAAGCATCTTCGATGCGAACGTCGTGACCTGGCCAGCCTTGTCCCAAGCAATACCATCGGTGGTGCCAACGAATGCAGTGCTGAGCAGTTCCCAGTAGATAAGATCCTGCACGACCTGGCTGTAGGCAGGATCATTTGCATCCTTGGGCTTGCTTGCACTTGGGGTAGGCATGGCTTGGTTCAGAGCAGTAGTCAAGCTGTCTGCCAGCTTTTCGACAATTTGTCGACCCACTATATCCCAGCTAAATCAGTTAATTCAAGTCTCTCAAAGCTAGACAGTCGCAGTACTCACTCTTTGGGAAATCCATCAGACGCTCTTTTGAATGCCTCAGTTGCTGCTTCCAAGGACTTCTCCAATTGGCTGGTAGAAACATTCTGTTGATAGTCAATCGACGTCCCAGCAACAGCCAACTCAATGTCCTTCAAGACTTTCTGGTCTTCTGAGGTTGGTTCGGCTGTTACACAGGCCTGATGGAGCTCAGACGCATGGTTAATCCACTCTTGAAACTTCCCGTCCATCTGCTTGGAGGAATCCAAACAGTCCCGAGATGCATAATTCCAAGCTTCCATCTCCCGCCCAAGCAGCCTTCTGGCACCTTCTGGGTCGGAAAGTGTTTCAAGGATATTTCCAAACTAAAAAAGTCAGAAAGATGAATCGACAATGTTATCCGCACTTACTCTTCCGTAGACAGCCTCAGAAAGCATATTGATCTTGCTCATCTGCTTTTCGGTCTCCATAAAGGCAAATCGACCTAGGTCGACAGACTTTGAGAGGTTGGCCTGGAGCCTGAATCCGGCAAAGTCACTAAGCCGAGTTAGGTCTCGTCCTATACCATGTTCTATAAGAATAAGTCACATACCTCAGGTACTTGAACCCTTCTTTGGGGGGTGCAAAGGTGGTATTGGCCTTTTGGGAGCCAGTGGCAACAGCGCAAGCACCGAGGGCATTCAGCGCCACGGGAGCTGGCAGGACGATGTTCTCCCATCGATATTGGGAAGACAGAGATGCCTTTGACTCTCCAGACATGCGACCGACTACATTAAAGTCCTCTCTCTTAGTGAGGACTTCGACTTGTCGTTGATTTAGAGCCATTTTGATACGGGATGGTTTTGTATGGTGAGTTTCGCAGGCTTGAATGATTGGATAAATAGTGGGAAGGTAAGGTGACAGGCTTAGGATTTCCCAGCGGGATAGAACAAGTCTTTATACTTGCAATATAACTCTATTATGAAGACGTATCACGCTGGTGGGCAACATCAGATATCTTGTACTGAAGTCTCCCCCATGTAAAATCAGTACTTCTGGGCTGCACACTACAGCACAT
This sequence comes from Fusarium pseudocircinatum, assembly GCA_013396035.1. Classification (NCBI taxonomy): domain Eukaryota; kingdom Fungi; phylum Ascomycota; class Sordariomycetes; order Hypocreales; family Nectriaceae; genus Fusarium; species Fusarium pseudocircinatum. Next base: position 29,464 of record JAAOAS010000150.1, read on the forward strand.
GCAGACGGCTTCCCGACTATCCCCTCCGCCTATCACAGTTCATTACCCCTCGTTTGATCTAGATCCAGCTACGAACGAGTGGAAAGTTCCCAATAGTCCGCTCAATTAATAGACGTCTCAGCTTTTAAATATCCCTGCGCTAAGATAGTCTATGCATAAGGCTGGCTGGGATCCCAATACTGAGCCATCGTTGGCCAACGTGGCTCGCTGATCTTCCGAAAGAGGATATTTGCATCAATTCGGCGATCTGGGCCTGCAACTGGAGCCGTTTGGCTTTCCCATTAGGAGCTGGAGTGTCAACGTTAATCCATTTATGTGTATGCAGCTAAGCCAGCTAACCCTGGCAGGGATGCTAGTTCGTGCTATCGATCAATAGTCTCGCGCACGACTCCACATTGAGCTAACTTGTCTCAGAGCTCCACGAAGGCGAGCTATCGTCTTGTCAGCTGATGGATTGACTTTCAGATATTCAGCCGCAGGGCGAAGCTATGATATTCCACATGTGAAGTGTTCGTGACGCGTCGATATCATCTTTGGCTGGCTGATATAGAACTAGTAGCCAATCTATTGAGAAGCGGATCCCAAACCAGTTCCCGAGGTTGGAAGTCAATATGCAGCTAGTAGAATGGATTGGTCAATACGAGTCTGGAACTCTGATGACTGACACTGATAGGATGGGCTGCTGCGTCTCGGATGCGGTGTTGGCGAATATCCTCGTAGTCCATAGTGTTCTCGGCCTTTTTACTCCCGCACACGTTCTTAATTGAGCGAGTTGGTTGCCTCAATAAGTCTGTAAGCATAAATATAAAGCTACCACTCATCCCTAAGCTATTTTCTATTCTGCTCCTAAACTCACCTCTCTTACGCTCATCATTGTTCACCCATATATCCCAACACTCCCTCAATCATGTCTTTCGCGTCACCCTGGGAATCTATGCTGGCTCAAATGGGCCAGGATGGTCTTCGATTTGCTCAAGCGATACCCGCGATGCAAGCAAACGCAGTCTTCGCAGCTGCTGGAGGACCCTTCCAAGATCTTGTGCGGAGGCTTGAGGTCTTCAAGCAGAAGGTCGCTACCCAAGATGCCTTTCTCCGCTCTGGCGTCAAGGAGAACTTTTCCATGGCCATCAATCGCCTAGAGGTAGCGCTCCTTCAGCTGTATAAGCTTGCCGTCTTCATCCGTGGAGAGTCTGGTGGCGATGACATGCAGAAGATGGCTATCCTTGAGCAGTGCTCTCGAGCCTTTTCAGACTGTCAAGCCGCCTCTCAGACTGGTTTCGATCAGGTGCAGAGCATCTATTCACAGGTGAGTAAGAAATGGTTGCATTGAATTCTCGATACTGATTAGTTTAGGCTGCTTCTTTGAATGCGGAAGAATTCCGGCAGCTGCAACGGGAGGTCGAGCGTGCGTCAGAACAAACGAAAATGGACTGTGAGAACGGCCGTCGTCAGATGGAGCAATTTCAAGAAGATGTTGCAAGATATTCTCGCCAGTTGGACGACGCTTCCAATGCTTTCCGTGAAGCAAATGATAACGCGCTTGATATCGACAACGACATTGCGAGGGCATTCTTTGTAAGTTTCAACAGTCTGTCAAGCGAACCATCACTAATGTACGCCACAGCCTTTTGGTGCCTTTGGTGATATGCAAAACAATCAGCAGAGAGTTGAAGAAGCTAGACACAGAGTGAACGCTGCGCAGGACCAACTTCAGAATGTGCACCGCGCTTTCATGCAGGTCGTGAGCCAACAGAACGAACTCAACATGAGGCGTGCCGCTATTGAACAAGTGGCGCAGCAGCTTCCTGTCCTCCAGGCGACAGCTGATGCGCTTAACAAACAGTCCGCTGCACTCCTGGCTGGATTCACTGAGCTCAGGGAGAATGCAACACAGCTAGCACTACTGATGAACGATATGAGGAACGGAGCCAGAGACACGGGTGCCCAATCTTGGAATAAGGATAGGTTTGCCGAGGGTATTCTCAGACTTTGCCAAATGGCACTAATTGACGGTCGTGTTTGCGACGAAGTTGAGACCATCACCAACGAGATTTCCAGTGGATACACTGGCCAGGTACCAGGTAGTGTTGCCGACCTCTTGGCTAAGGTTGGACAGCTCGCTAGGGATGTAGCTCAAAAGAGTATCTCCGGGTAGCAGATAATCGAGACCCCATATAGTAATCGTGTTATTGCTTAGCAATTACATACTGATAAGGTTAATATCTACAAGTTCAGTCTATTATCCATGGAGCGACCCGTTTTACACGCGGTTTCAAACTATGACCTTTCCTGGGAAACATCGAAAGGGACCAATAGCCAGTCTTAAGATATGCGTGGACCATTAGGTATAGCCCTGTTTGTTAGCAGTCCTGAGCACATACGACCATACCTACAGGAAAATACGGGATCCCGTCCGCTCTCCCAGAGTCAAGCCTGTAAGGGGCGGATTAGTAGTTGGGTCGGTGACGACCAGCGAATCCCCGCTGTTGTATGTTTTGCATTTTTGGACGAATCTCACCGGAAATGTTGTGTTGTATTGTTTTGCTGCTTGTTGTGGCATTCGCATGGCCTGTGGTTGGTCAGCCTGGCTGCGTGAATAAGCTATGGTTAGTGACTTATGCCTGGATAACTTAGACTGCTACCGGTGCTACAAAACCAATGAGATAATTTCCCCTTGCGGAAAAGAAGTGGTAGGGTGTTTTCTCTTTATGTCCATTTTTGCAACCGAGGGTTGGCCTGAAGAATGATTTTGTTTGATATGAAGTTTGTAGATGTAATGTTTACTTACGCTTTGACCATGCATGATCTGACAAGTTACATGTATATTTTCAGGTTCGGCCAACAAGAACGGCGATATACCTTGCATAGCGAGACTAACAGTTTGTCCCCAGCTTTAAACGAGTCATGCCAACCTCATGTTGAGCTTCAAGCCAAGAACAAAGCTTGTACATGACATCAGGGCATCGATCATCGCAACTACCTATATGTCATTTAACTTTGATATCATTTCACGTGCAGGATGTTGTCGCTGTTGGTAGCAAAGATATCTGTTCAGGTAGTTGATAAGTACCGACGGGGCCGAGATAACCGTGCCGTAGTATCCGAGTTCACAACCAACACGAACAAAATCAGGTCAGATATGCAACTAACCAGTCGCTGCCTAAAGTAAAATGTAGCGCCTGAATGATTCTTAACAAGTTCATATACTCATGTTTCAACCGTTCTCGAGCAAACAGCACATCAATCGTGTGCATTCATTTCTGAAGTATCTGAGCCACTCAAGTCTGCATACAATATGGTCCCTGCCTTCCTCAAAGCTCTTGTACTTCTGGCCCTCGGCAGCGGTTTGGCCTCTGCCGGCACGTTGGATTACGGCGACAGAGACGGCAGCCTATTCCTCGACCTTTCGATCTCCGAAGCCCAAAGCAAGCGCCATGAATGGCGGCTCGTCGAGCCTTGGACCAGTGACTACATTTCAGCCCTTGAAGAGAACAGATACGGTGACGCTATTTGGGCGCGATATCAAATGTTTGGCGATACTTCGAATGGCACTTTCTTGGAGTATCCCCAATGGACAGTCCGCGAAGCCATTGAGGAGGATGCTATTGGTTACCGAGTCCGTGAACGAGGTGTTTGGAAGCACGCCATGGCTTTCTACGCCAATTCAAGCCAGCACACACAAAGTGACATACTTGATCTCATCTTCGACGTCGACAGCAGGAACTACTTTCGACTACGTAAGTTTCGCAACTTGTCAATCCACGGTGCTTTAACTCACAGGATGTATAGTTATAGACTGGTATCGATTGCATAAGCGTTTCCAACAAAGCGAACACGTCCTTCCAGATTGCGACTGTTCGAAGATTGCCCAGGATGAAGTTGACTCTGTTCAAGAGCTCAAGTAGTTGGCTTTGAAGTCGGCATGCTTCGAGATGCAAAAGTACCATAACGGGACATGCAAGCTCAGGACCTTGATCGTAAATCCCTCAGCTTACTTAGTCTGAGTTTAGGATAAGTTTAGTTGACCTTTTCCCGAGTTCATCTTGAACCTTATCCCAATGTCTGATGACTTACCTCCTGAGGACATGGAAATTCAGGTTTCGACTTTCCCGCTCAGTTTTCGCTCTTTTACTTTAGCCAATTATGACGGGACTTTATCTGTACTCTCAGACCGGTCTGAAAGCTTGGAAAAAGAAGCTAGATAGAAAAAATACTCCCGGCATTCATACATATTGCCTTCCAAAGCCTGAAGTTAATTCATATTATTCAGTGTGTTGACTTGATATGTCTAGTTGAGATATCATAAACGTTAACTATCAATCGGTTCCCGGCATTCATGCGGACTACCCGGTTGAGCTCTTGGCGTCTCCATTTGATAAGTGTCGTTGTTTTGGCGTTTTTCATGTGTTCCTTGATCTCACGGCTATACACCAATGCCTTCGAATCTAAGCTACTACATGTAACGTGACTGAAGAAGTACTTGGGACAGCTTTGAGTGTAAGGATAGATTTTCTTAAAGTCTGTTCGAGAGCCACGATAAATCTGGTAATACCAGAGCTGACCTTATCTCAAAATATGGTGCTATCGACTCCATGCAGCGCATATAACTACTACTTGAGGTAAGGTTCCAGAATTGCGAGATTTAGTCATCTGATACCAATCCGTTGGTCACATCATGCAAAGCAGGGGTTTAGCGATCTGGATATCTTATCAGAAAAACCCACGCGGTCATTCAACAAATATCATTCGTTAGATCTGTTGTCAATCCACGGCGTCAATATTCCGCCAAAATTGGACATTTCAGATCCTACGATACAATGACAGCTCACGTTCGAGCCACCAAGTCCACCACTCTGTAGACTATATCTTATGTTTGTTTTCTTTATTATATGAAAGCTGATACGCCGTTACACAAGTGTCTAGAATCAATGACGCCCTCTTTTTCGCACTAAAATGTTGGGTCCTCTTCCTTGATAGGCTTCAGATCGCCCTGGCCCTTGAAAACCTCCAGAATCTTAGCCTGCTCCGTCAAAATAAATCTATCAGTCTGTTTTCCAATGTTTGCCAACTCTTTCCACCTGTTGAAATCCGTTGGGTTTCTCTTGTCACCATGAGCATCTTCTGCGTGCTCCCAATGGCCCTTTGAAAAGCCCAGCATGCCGCTGATGGTCTTGTTGGTGATGTCGTAAACAAGAGACACAATTGTTCCGGTCTCTTCGAGCCAGTTGATCTGCCATAGCTCTCCTGGTCGGATGCATTGGTATGCTACGGTTTGGTAGTTGATACGGCCAGCCATTGGGCCCCCGTGAATAGCGTAGACGACTCGGTCGTCGGAGAAGAACCAGATTTCATATCGCCATTTCTCTGGGTTTCCTTCTGCGTCTGTGGCGTCGTAGTCGTAGATAAGATGAGTATTTAGGATATCCTTTTCAAAGGTTGGGTGAAGGGGAGTGTTTGTCTGATATCGTGGCAGAGACATGATGAATAATATTAAAAACTTTTGATACGAATTCTAAGAACTTGGGAATAATTACAGAAGACAATATGAGACACCCCTAGATCACTGCCAAGTATTTATACTCTGCACGATCGCCTCGCTTAAGTGGCTTGATCACTTGGTACGACGGAATGTAATCGTAACATCATCCATCCTCTCGGGGAACGCGGACAGTAGGTTCCCAATAAAAGTGCCAAACGGATCAATAGGAAGCAAGGATCAGTTTGCTAACGTGTATATCCGAGAATCGATCTCAAGACAAGATCCATTGTAAACTCAATTGATATCGTATGATGTCACCACGGGACTAGCAAAAGCATCCACAAAGCCACCGCAGATACCGCCATCGACCTCGGTCTGACGATGTCGGCAGTGAGAGTCGGTAGCACAGAATAGCCTCATAAATTTAACAGTCTGCACTTTACTCAATGTCTCGTACAAGACGAAACGTTACCCATGGCCAGAGATATTTCTTCTGCCACCAGTTCAGACTACGAATATTAGCAGGTTCATGGCAGTACAGTATTGCGCAACTCACAAGCTCTTTCGGCCTGCGATACGAGGATACAGGGCCCAACTTCCTCCAACCACGGCCAGATGTTTCTCATCCATGAAGTCGGCTGGACTGTGTCAGAAAAGAATGACAAAGAAGCCTTGCGGAAAGGGATCGACAAAACTCACCACTGTATCCGGGATAAATATCCATCGCCTTGAAACCCGGTTGCGGAGCGAATAAAGTTCTCGTCCACTCCGCCGCACCTCCAGTATCGCCCAGGCCGCAAAGATTACCCTTGTGAGTAATTCCCGTTGGATGAAAGTTTTGAAACCCAGAATTCGTGTCCGATAAATCAACAAACATGGCCTTTGGATCGGTATGGAATTGATGGTTCACTTTGCTGTCCGGGGCTTTACGACGACGCTCAACATACTCGTGGATGCTCCGTAATTCGTGGAGCGTTGGTAAGCGAGCCCCAGCCCATTGAGAATATCGCTCTACCTCGTCGAAAGAGGCCATCACAGGCCAGTCGAGTGCCTGCGACAATGGCACTGGTCCCCAGACAGTCTTGATACTGTGACGAGCGACGAATGTGGTATAATCTTCATCACTTCTGGCAGCACGCGTCGTGCTCCAAGTTGTGGGGATCTGAGGCTCCTTAACGTCCACGAGGTACTTAGCATACTCTCCGTTACTGACTGGCCGACCTTGTGCCTCGATTTGTGGGACAGTGATATCGTATGGCTCGCGCTCATTATCCCACGCAAAGAATCTGTTTGGCCCATCATCGCTTTCAGGGTCATGGTATCCAATGGTGAACGTCTGCTTGGGCACCCTAATCCATGGGTTCTGAAGGCGTCGCGAAGCAGCTTCTTTTGCGAGTTTTGCGAAGTCTGGCCTGGGCAGATCAGGAGGGGGAAGGATGTTGGGACTTTGAATAGTCATGAACAGGAACGTTTCAGCATGAAGACCTACAACATATCAGCCACAAAACCACCGGCTGGCGAAAACATACATACCTTCATGCTCGAAACCTATCCAGAGCGCTCGCCCAATACAACGATCTGTGTAAGGCCTTTCACTTTGATAAAGTAATGTGATTCGCTCCTTCACGCGTTCTCGATATCGGAGAATGTCTCCAAGGCATGGGAAGACGTCTGGGAGTTCACTGTGGTCATGGCATTTGGAAGGATCATCAACATCCGGATCTATGCCGCGCTCAAAGATCTGATGATAATATGCTGGTTCAGTAGGCATGCTGTTCGTTGCTCGCGCAAGATGAATATCCTCACTAAACCCATTATTAGCTAAGATTTGAGTTAAAATACTTGGAGTCTGACAAGGTTGGAATATGGCCAAGGTAGAACAGCAACGGGTTCCGCAGAGGAATTGGTTGTTCCATCAATGCATCAGCCGGTATCATCTTGGTCGTGACAAGATCCCAGACGCTCCATAATTGTTTCCATTCAGCCAGCGAAGGCACCGGAGCTGGAGCATACTGCTCTGGTTTCAATGGGAAGGCGTATGTGTTCTTAAATTCCATTGCAGTTTGGTCTGTGGCCATTGCAAAGATGAGATTGACCAGACGAGAGGTCCGACGATGCGTAGTGATATGTCGAGCTCTCGGGCCCTCGGCCTGACCTGGAGTGGCAACGTCATCATCCACCAAGCGCCCCAGCAACAGCTCAGTCCTGAAGCTAAGACACGGCTTGTTCCTCCTTTCTACATCTGGATTGGCCTAGTGTTCTGGAGACTGGAGCTAGTCATCTGAAGCATGAGACTTCCGATAGGCCCTCCAGTAGCCAAGCACCCATACTGACGTTGATGCGTGAAAGGACTCAGTATCGGGACCAGGATCTCATCGACGGTCAAAGGCATGCTGTATGCGAGGCGAAAACGATCCAATACTTTTTCAACTTCATTGTCGAGCAGCTGGTAGATAACAAATTGCTGGGAAATTGTTGTGAGACATCATGACTGCAACTGGATCTATTTTAGCGGTGCTGATCAATCGCCAACTTATCTCGATAAGAACCCAGACAGCACTCAAGGCCGAGTATATCCAACACAAACTCAAGAACTCGTCAAAGTCTTTCTATCATGTAAACTCTGAGGCAATGGTATCAATGCATGGCTAAACGGTCGTTCCATCGCATCAGACGCCGACTAACAACAGGTCTTCATGTGTCACCGGGCGTATGCCTAGGTAAGTCAGCTGTTGAGCGTGTGACCTTCATCTGCCTGTTGGAGTTAATATTTGACATGACTGTTGGAAAGGCCTGACATAATCCGTTTGTTCAGACAACCTCAATTCGCTTAACGAACGTCAAGGCCAGTGTGAGCCATGCGACACACTGCTTTTCGTTCTTATGAGTGCCATTTTCAAGGCCTAACACTGGGACAAAGAGTCACCCAAGGTCGCGAAAGAGAAGAGGGGGCTGACGAGGTTACTTACTTTAGTGATCTTTAAATCTGGCTGATCTTCTAAGCGGCGAAACTAGATGGAGCAGAGAACGTACAGATTCACGAATGAGAGGCGCGTTATCGTATTCGGCGAAGACTAGGCTCGGGTTGACATTCGGACATATTACACTCTATAAATGGCCATCGTGACACAGAGTCGGAAAACACAGGAAGAAGCGATTCTGTTCCGTATCCTTCCTTATAATCAATCGCTAACTCGCGATGTCTAGTAATACAGAGGAGGCGGAACAAGGCAAATTCCAGCCAGATCGATACATGACGTGGGTTGACTAAGAGTCGAATCATGAGGCTGCTTATAGCACTATGCAGACATTCCCAGTGGGTGGGATGCTTTTTGATGACAGATCATGGAATCATATCATTTTGTCGTAGGTATTTAAAGAGTGCGTTTGCGCATCTCCGCGGGAATCAGCATCTCCAAGGAATGACACGCTCGGTCCGCAGGGAATCGAATATTGTTGTGCGATTCAGTAGATGCAACTTGAAAAAATAAAATAAGTTTGATTAAGAGGAAAGTGCAAAATAGTATTTGCAGTAACTCATACTCCAACAACTAGAGAAGAGAAGGTTTTGGTGAGGTTTTACTGCGAATACAGCCCATAAGTAGGAAGATGCTGGATGTCTTTGCGTGGCCGTGAACTCCCGAACAGTGCCACCATAGACGCATTGACAAGTAATAATGCCGATATTTGTAACACCCATTGCAGATGCCTGACAATCCGACTCGTCCGCCCAATTGCCCATGCAGCGGAAATGCCATCGTCAAGCATAAGCCGAGACAGGTCGGAACTTGATTGGAAATCAATTGCATCTCGTGATCTCATCGAACACGGATGAATATGGAATACTTCAAGGCCCATTACTCCACATTCGATTTTCGCTTCCATGAAATATAACCCTCCAACATCTCTCATCATTGTTCCGATCACGATGGCTACTACAAAACTTCAATTCGCACTCCGCAACAAAAGAGCACTCTTCAGTCTACAGCGTTTCAATAGAACCTACACAATGGCATCTGACGCACCAAGCTTCCCTTTCTCGCGCGCTTCTGGCCCCGAGCCACCAGCCGAGTTCGCCAAACTTCGAGCTACGAATCCCGTTTCCCAAGTCAAGCTATTTGACGGGTCTCTCGCCTGGCTTGTCACTAAGCACAAAGATGTCTGCTTTGTAGCGACTTCCGACAAGCTCTCCAAGGTATGATCTGATGTGATCTGATGGGCCGCTACTGGTTCTAACCTGGCTCAAGGTCCGCACTCGCCAAGGCTTTCCTGAGCTTAGCGCCGGTGGAAAGCAAGCAGCCAAGGCAAAGCCGACATTTGTCGACATGGATCCCCCAGAGCATATGCATCAGAGGTAAGCACCTTATTATCCTTGATTTCTAGAGCAGGACTGACACAGATTGCAGGAGCATGGTGGAGCCAACCTTTACCCCGGAAGCGGTCAAGAATTTGCAGCCTTACATCCAGAAGACTGTCGATGATCTACTGGTGCAGATGAAGCAAAAGGGATGTGCCAATGGTCCAGTTGACCTTGTGAAAGAGTTCGCTCTCCCTGTCCCCTCCTATGTAAGTCACGGCAGACCATCCTTGAAAGGACATGCCTCATATCAGTCTAGATCATCTACACACTTCTTGGAGTTCCCTTCAAGGATCTCGAGTATCTTACGCAGCAGAACGCCATACGCACAAATGGCAGCTCCACTGCCCGCGAAGCATCTGCCGCCAACCAGTAGGTCTAACTGAGATCCATCTAAGCATGTTCAGGTCTGATGATTGATAGGGAACTTCTTGATTACCTTGCAACTCTCGTCGAGCAGCGCCTCGTAGAGCCAAAGGATGATATCATCAGCAAGCTCTGCACTGAGCAGGTCAAGCCTGGAACTATCGACAAGTCTGATGCTGTGCAGATTGCTTTCTTGCTTCTGGTCGCTGGCAACGCAACCATGGTGAACATGATTGCACTGGTATGTGTCTTCGTTCATACGTCGATTGTTCATTTGCTGACACTTTTTAGGGCGTCGCCACTCTGGCTCAGCACCCTGATCAGCTGGCACAACTCAAGGCCAACCCATCCCTTGCGCGCCAGTTCGTTGAGGAGCTCTGCCGCTACCACACTGCGTCTGCACTGGCTATCAAGCGCACCGCCAAAGAGGATGTCATGATCGGCGACAAGGTAAGCTCAAACCCTTAGGCTTCAGGCATAGAAGAGTGCTAACCCTATGCTAGCTCGTCCGCGCAAATGAAGGCATCATTGCGTCCAACCAGTCAGCCAACAGAGACGAAGAAGTCTTTGAGAATCCTGATGACTTCAACATGAACCGCAAGTGGCCTGCTCAAGATCCTCTCGGCTTTGGCTTTGGTGATCACCGATGTATCGCCGAGCATCTTGCAAAGGCTGAGCTTACAACTGTCTTCGGTACGCACACATAGCTTCAATGTTTGGGATGTCTAAGACTAACATACTGCAGCAACACTATATGAGAAGTTCCCAGATCTCAAGGTCGCTGTTCCATTGGAAAATATCAACTACACGCCTCTGAACCGGGATGTCGGAATCGTGGACCTTCCTGTCACTTTCTGAGGATATCTAGGCAGTGGATATAGCCGTCTTCTTATATAGATCCGATTAGCACCTGAATAAATTGTCTCACCTCTAGTTACGTCAGCCTACATACCGCAGGTAAAACAATACCTGTTCCTCTGTGCTCTCTACGCGGAACGACTTTACTGCAGCAACGCTAGATGAATCAACGAGTCCAACTACTAATGCAGTAGTGACTCTACCTTTGTGTATTGAAATTATTATATTATAAAGGGTCAAAGACTAGCTTCTTGGTCCGGCAGTCAATATTCCATGACATTCCGGCATTGATGGCTTGCCTCTACCACTCAGTTAAAAGGTCCGATCGCTCTCTCCATCTCCCACCACCACCGTGGTTTCAACTGTCTTGGTGATGCCATGCGGCTCAGGGAATGTTGCTAGATGAACTTGTGATCCGTTGTTGCCCTCGTTGCTCTCAAGGTCTTTACCATCTTTACCCATTCTATTCATGATGTTGCTTCCGCGGGTTGGGACAGGTGGACCGGTAGTCACAACTACACGGGACGTAAGACCATAGTTTGTTGGGTTGGACTTGTCCCGGCTGCTAGAATACCATCCCTCTCCTTGACTACGAGAGTTACCTCGGACGACCTTAGAGATGAGGTTTGCCATGAGCAGTTCTATGTAGAGCTTGACGATATATGCAAGAGGGGCAAATTGGACGTATCTACTCCAGTATTAGCTAAGGTCTGCTCGTAATGCGTGATAGACTTACAGATAGGGATCCGGTAGACTGAGGAACCCTAGAAGAAGGACGTCCATCGATGTCGAGATAAACACCATTCCAGCGTTGAAGTTGAACAATCTCCAGTATTTATTCAGGCCATCGGCAATCAGACGATACCGAACCAGGTATAAGAAGTACATGTTGAGTGCCAAGTCGATGATGAGGAAGAACGTCTTCTCACACTTCTCGAATATCATGTTCGTATGCTTCTGCGAAGGTGTAGCAGTGTCGAGGTGTGCAACCGTGAAGATGTAGCAGACAGCGCCATTGACAAACAGAATGCAGACCACGAGCCCCCACTTCAGGTTTCTCGCTCGGCGTCGGTTCGTCATGATCAAGGACACTCGGTTGGCGATGATCTGAGGGAGTAGTTGTGTCTGGATCGACCATAGGATGACGGTAGCGAGGAGAAAGCCCAGGCTGTTGAAGATGATGAGCAAAGAAAGCAATGAGAGGGAACGGCGGGGTACTCACTTTCCAGGGATGATGCCATTGAGGTAGAGGAATGTTATGAGAGCAAAGACGAAATTGACCAGCGCCTCGGTCCAGATCATGTAGAGGTAGGCATTGTGAAGGCTGTGTGTACGCTTGTAGATGGCTCTGGTCTGTGACACGGCCTTTGCAAACGTGAAGATGAAGACGCCGAGAAACAACCCATAGTAAATAGATGCCAGATCGATCATGGTGGGCAGCTGAGAAGAGAAATGATGGAAGAATGCCAGGGCCAGGTTACGACATGATCAGAACTATATACCTGCAGCCCTTTCTCAAGAGCCAGCTACGGGTAGTTTTCGTATCGTGCATGAGCCCAATCTAAATTAGCTTTGCTAAAGTCTGTACCAAGCATCTGCAGCTGCTCACCCTGTTTCTCGGTAGATGATGATTGTCACCGCTAAGGAGCAGTGTCAGAACACAAGCCAAGAGTAAACGGTGGCTTGAAGATCTACAAGCACTAGCCCTCAAGATGGGAAGTGCTTAGGAGCAATGCCGGCGACACCCCACATAATTGACTTTACCAAGCATGAATGGGCCATGATGACCCCCGGGTTGTGGGAGAACCTGGAAACGAATGTCGTCGGTAATCTCTGCGAGTCAGCAAGACACCTTCAAGGTCCAGGATATGGTCCCCGATTCCCCGTGGGCGATCAACAGGGAGCTTGCGTCACGTAATAATTGACAAAGATAAACTCCAAATGCTACGAAGATCAATGCAGGGACGAGGCGCTACTACTGACGCTGGAATTACAGACAATGCGTGGCTTGAATATCGCCCTATTATTAGCAGTAGTCTCGCTCGACTCTGACTTCAATTTCCAGTAGCTTGGAACAATAAACGCCTTTACAGTTACTGCTCTAATAATTCCCGGCCCAACGTGAGAATACCGCGACGCACAGGCACCTCCTGAAACCCCAGTCCAGCGAGCCAGACGCTAACACGAAAGTTTAAAACCTCGCATGAATACGAGCAATTATAGGGCTGTCTATGTAACCCTCTGATCTGATGTGACCTGAGCTAAGTTGGATCGCGCCGGGAGCACTTCCGTCTGATGAAACTATCGATCTTGATCATCACGGTATTTTGTATTACCGAAGGTCAGTGCGAACAGGATCGTTCTAGGCAATCTTATCCACGACCAGCCGGTTACGAGAACGCGGATAGATAGAGTATTGAGCTCTACCTTATCTTTGATCGATTGCATGATCTTAACCATAAATATCAGGATAATTCGTTGAACCATGAACCTACTCCAATGTTCAAACTTCTCAAGGATACATTTACACCAATTTTGTAACAACTCGGCCCGTCGCGAAGTCCCTAAAACAGCTATCTCAACTGCCGGTTCCACATCATGCACTGCACCGTAGGTCAAACAATGATGTCTCCATATACTCGTACACTCGTGTAGGTGCTCAATCATTTTTCTTACGACATGTGATGGCTTGGTCTCGCAAGCTTGTCTCAATGAATAGCCCTGTCGATCCTTGGCTCACATGTTTCCTTAGCACGGAGCCGTCGCCCTTAGCCTCGGAAACACACCAGGGTTCGTGATTTTGTCTGTGCTGACCTGCAGAACTTGGGGCCGCTATCGTATTCCGGCAAATTAGAGGCTTTTAGGCAGACGCAATTGAGACTTGGGAATTGGCGAACGGGGTTTGTTTCTGGGCGGCTGTTCAGTGCCGGAGCGCAGTATCTGCTAGCGACGAATCCATGAGGCCTAGAAGCGTAGCGCACGAATAGGCCTTAGCCTTGGAGCAAGGTGTTGCCATTTCTCGATTATAAGGAGCCTTTATGATATGATTTTGGGGTCTAAAGCTTCGTGTCACGCCCCTGTCTTGTGCATCTGGTAAAGAGTTGATTGGAACTTGGTGATGGATGAGTGTTTGACATGTTGCTCGAAGCCGATTAGCTTCCTTATATCAGATCTCGGGAGGCAACCTCAGCGAGTTGGCTTCCTTGTATCGAAAACACCGTTCCCTTGACATATTGTCCACGAACAAAGCTCGGCCTCTGGCTTTGCTCTTCGCCATATCTGAAAGCCGTGACAGGCAAAGCTCGAGGGTGAGATAGGGAACAAACATGCATTTAAATCTACCTTAATTCTGGGCCTTCATCTAGTCAATGAGAAGCCTTACCAGACCCAGTTACGGCAGTCTCGGCAGAATAAACCCCCCGGAATTTACATCTCACATGAATCCTCCAAAGATACACTCGTAGGCATAAATTATACACCATTCGTATACAACTCGCTTGTATTTATTTCCTTGGTGTGTTCCAAAATTAAACAGCTGCATCTCATGTATCATCTGAGGGTGAGATATCATGAGGACTCCAGTTTAGATAGAACCGCGATAGCCCAAACGAACCAAATGTTAAGAGAACTTTGCAAGACTTCTCTCAGATTGTCCTCGTGTTGTTCACATAATCGTCCCATATTGAGACACTGCAGCTACGGCTTACATAGCGCCGTCGAGAGCGCCTCCCTTGGTGTGGAGTCCACCAAGCTAACGTTAGCGATTTACACAGAATATGCATCTACAAGAGCGGCAGGAGCGGATCGCCAAGTCAACCTCTTGCGTCACTATCGTGATCGTCATCTCTTCAATCACCAATTCCATTCTACCATCTCTTCAGCCAAATTTAGGCAATTCAATACCCTGTCACGAAGCTACCTGAACAAATCGCATTCGTGTCAACAGCTCAATCATCATGGCGGCTGAAATTACCACCACGACTGTCGTCACGGCATTTCCCCTCCTCTTCGGAGTAACCGGCACCAGCATCGGAATCTACAGCTTCGTGTCACCCTACAATGCCATGCGTCTCTTTGGTCTTCAAGCCCCGGCTTCTGAGAAGACCTCTTCCTCGCAATCCGAAGCTTTCCAGAAATCTCTCATCTACGCGTCTGGACTACGAAACATCGGCACCGGTCTCAGCACTCTTGGCCTCTATGCGTTCTGGCAATTCTCGCCGATCTGCCAAGTGAGCCCGTTAGCTGCCGCGATCACGAAGAAGTGCATGGGAATCTGCTTCATGTTCGGTACCTTTGTTGGAGTTGGTGACGCTGTTATTGTACGGCAGTATGGGAACAAGGAGTATGTTCAGGGCGAGGCAGAAGAGAAGGCAGCCAGTGCTAGCATTAACCATGGGATCACGGCAGTACTCATCCTGGCGACTGGTCTCTTTTTGTACTTGTAGGTCAGTGAGTTTGCGTAGTGGTCTCAAGCCGCAAACGCTGCTGAAACCGGGACTTCAGATCACTTATGTATAACATCTCGACTCATGTTTCATTAATCCTCCCCTACACGCAATATCATATCGCAAGCAACGCATCAGTAAATTGTAATGAAATCATTTACTCCCTCCGCCTCTTCTTGATTAACTTGCAAAATGACAGGCCGCAAACACAATAGCCGCTTCAATGCTTGTTATTCGCTTCGCCTTTGTCTCCAGTATCATGGATAGCATTGGGGATGGCTCGCTTCACTCCTTCAGGCAAACTTTCCTGAACCTTGTCTGGTAATAGGGATGGCTCGCCGCCCTTCGCATATGACATGCCGCCGGATGAGCCAGGCGTAGACTCGGTGGGGTGAATCTGAAATGTTAAGACATGATTTTTTGGAGTGCTCGTAAATAACCTACAGATTCTGGAAGAGCATGCTCAAGACCCTTGGGCATTTGTCGCTGAACACCTTCGGAGAGCTTGGAGGGGGCTGTAGCATGAGACATGCCCTGGCCACGCTCGTTCTGTGCATAACCCGACATTTTCAACGTTGACAATACTTGATTGGTAGAAAGAACAACTGCTGTTTTTCCTGGTGAAAGATGAGAGTCTTGGCGCTTAGAGTGTTGTTCTTATATCTGTATATTGGAGGACGAGTGAATGATCACGTCATGGGATGTTTCATACGAGGATGGCGTCGAGAATCTCGATAATAAAATAAGCATTATGATGTCGCAACCTTTAAATTACCTTTCCTCTGACTTCATGGTCGTCTCATCTTATCAATGTCATGACTTCGCATCTATGACGTAGTGTTTTCATGCTTCCCCACAGTGTAGCCATTGGGAGCGAGAAGCTTTTGTCGATCAAATCGGAGCATTTAATGCGCGACTGAATGTGATAAGTATTCCGGTTTCAATACCATGTCAAAAGGTGGTGTTGTGTTGCGCTGGGATGGCGAATGTCAGTGGGAGAAGACTTGGTAGACAAGACTTGCATCGTAATCTCACCTCATTTTCTGCCAACAAAAGACAAAGAACACAATCATTGGCTGACTCGGCTATAGTCTCCTTTTCCCACTGAATTCAAAATTAGAAAGAATTTCAAGCTGTTAATTGCGATATCAAGCGGTCATCCCCACTCGAGCGTCAAGAAAAAGGACAGGAAATACTAAAAGGTCGCCGTGGTGTAGGGTACGTGTTTTTGGCGTTGCGATATGATCGAGACAAAATAAAAGGATCAGACGAGATAAGATCATCTCGAAATCAAGCACCAAATATGGAGCTCCAAGCTAGCGGCTTATCGTCTATTTCTATCATAATTTGAAGATGATCGCCCCACCTCGCCTTCCTCACAAAATGCGTACCACGTGATTAGGCGTCACCGCGTAACTCTCAGCACGCGTCCCCCTCAGGCACCTCTGGAGTCAATTGCCACGAATCACCAAGACTTCTCGCAGCATCGCTAATCGTCCGTTGTCAATATTCTTTTGCGCGGCACTATCTTATAAGTTCTGTTTCTATTATCTGTTCGGCGTATCGGATCAAAAATGGAGTTGTCCGACGAAGACTTTGACTCCGGAGACGCTCTCTTTGACGACGTTGACGAAGATGACCTCATCTTTGACGAACTCGAAGAGATGGGAGTGATGAACCCGCCCAAGAAGCACAGTAGAGGCAAGGAGAACGACATTCTAGATCAAACGCCTGCTAAAAAAGCACGACATGGGTCACTCGGTAGTTCCAATGGCCGACTTGACGAGACACAACGAATTCAGCTTGCGCGAAAGCTATTGGCCGACAAATTTGGCTACAAAGAGTTTCGCCATGAGCAAGAGGCTGCAATAGCCAGACTTCTGGATGGCGAGAATGCACTTGCGGTCTTTCCAACTGGTGCCGGAAAGTCACTTTGCTACCAGGTTCGTTTCAGCTCTCTCGTCCCAACATCCCAAGCAGATCTCCCATACTGATACAAGCAGATACCTGCAATCGCATTTCCAGAAATGGACCGCCAGACCAAAGAAAGACAGACCAATGACTCGGGTATCACTATCGTCGTTTCACCCCTCATTGCTCTGATGAAGGACCAAGTTGATGCTCTCAAGCGCAGAGGCATCGCTGCAGAATGTATGGACTCCACGAAAAGTTGGGATGAAATCCAGGATATCAACAAGGATCTGCGAGAGGGACAGCTACGTCTACTATACTGCGCTCCCGAGCGCCTCAACAACGAAGGGTTCGTTGAGACGATGAAGCGGGTCAAGGGAGGAGTGAGAATGATTGGCGTGGACGAAGCTCACTGCATCTCCGAGGCATGTCCCTCTTCCGTCGATTGCAGTACACATTCTGACATTGATACAGTGGGGACATTCTTTTCGTCCTGACTATCTGAAAGGTTGGAATAATTGCGCCAGCTGAATGGCCCACGCTGACTCAAGACAGTTGCCCGGTTCGTTCAGGAGATCAAGGCCGAGCGAGTGATTTGCCTGACAGCCACCGCTACACCACCTGTCGTCAAAGATATTTGTCAAGCTTTCGACATTGCCGACGAAGGTGTTTTCAGAACATCAGTGTATCGCCCCAAGTAAGTGCTTACGCTACATACCCTCAGAACTTCACTGACGCCCCCAGCCTGCGACTCGAAGCTGAGGCTGTTAAGGCCAAGGATGACAAGTATGAGCTTTTGTTCAAGTTCTTGAAAACGCATCCCGGCTCGACACTCATCTATACGACTCTCCAAAAGGTTGCTCAGCCTTTGTGTCCTCTTGTGATCTTTCAGTGCTGATACTTCACGTAGCAAGCCGAAGAGCTGGCGGCACATCTCACGAAGCAGGGGGTCCCCGCCGCCCACTTCCACGCCGGCATGAAAGTTGATGAGAAGAGAATGATTCAAGATGAGTTCATGAGCTCTAGAATCAAAACGGTGGGCTTGTCTGGACCCGGGGCTGAAACACTGTACTGACATCGGTCTAGGTAGTTGCAACCATTGCATTTGGCATGGGTATCGACAAGTCAGGTTGGTTGACCCGGTCGCCTCCGTGAGTATATGACTGACGAGTGCAGATATTCGAAACATCATCCATTGGGACATCCCGAGTACCGTCGAAGAGTACTGCCAGCAAGTCGGTCGTGCTGGTCGAGACGGCAAACCAAGCTACTGCATGCTCTACCTCTGCCCAGAGGACTTTTGGATCAAGGAGAACTTCGCGCGTGGAGACCTACCATCCCGCAAGTCGTTGCGCAACCTCCTCAAGGAGATCTTTGATGGCGATGCTGTGAAACTGCCGCCCGGCGAGACTTTCAAAGTCAGTCACTACCACCAGTCATCGCAATTCGACATCCGCATGAGCCCCCTGAGTGTCATCTACGCTGCGCTGGAGCTCAGGTTCAATCTCATCCGCGCAACGACACCAGAGTACAGCTCTTACAAGTTCGAAGCACATGGACAATACTACCCCCGTCTCAAGAGCATGAACACGCCAGAGAGCAAGGCCATTCTGAAGCACGCCAAGAAGGCCAAGAAATTCCACTCGATTGACCCAACGAAGGTCGCTAACGATGAGGGTTTGCGACGGAATGAGATCATCAACCTCCTCAATGATCTCAACAACAGTGGTGCTATCGTACTCACCGTCGGAGGAGTCGAGCAGAAGTATAAAGTGATGGGCAAGCTACCAAAGACAGACGCAGCAATCGACGATCTCACAGACAAGCTCTACGACGACCTTAAGAGGCGCGAGAAGCAGGCTCTCGATCGACTCAAAGACGTCACCAATTTCATCACAGCCTCAAAATGCTTCGGCTTATCCATCGCCCAGCACTTCGGCATGGATCTTCCAGAGAATAAGAAGAAGTGCGGGCACTGCACGTTCTGTCTCAAGGGTGCAGCTGTGAAGCTGCCGCCATCGCCGCCCAAGCAGGTCGACAGAGTAGCCATCAACAAGGTACTGATATCAACAGACATCCGAGATGATGCGCGTTTTCTGGCGAGGATTGCGTTTGGGATCAAGAGCCCGCGCGTTGGCAAGTTGAAGCTGGACAGGTCTCCAGCGTTCATGTCAATGGCAGACCACGATTTCGATGTACGTGCGACAATATATGATGGATGACGAATAATGCTGACAATTCTACAGGCAATTCTGAAGGAGTTCAAGAAGGCTTGTCACGAAAAGGATGATTGATTGGTGTTCACATATGGCGCTACCCGGGACGGTGTTGTTGCAACTGGTGTTTACTGGAATCAATCGGGCGGATGTTTCCCGTGTCGGGGTACTAATGATGGGGAATATGGGTATCTTGGGGCTTTGATGGTATCGGGAATTAATGTGGAATGGATCTTGTGTCACGTACATAATTGAGGTCGAATGTACATAAGATCGGATTCGTATGATGCATAAAATGCGAATACAACTGCATGATTCGAAAACTCAACAAGATGGGGCTGGCGTGGAAATGACACGCGTCAGGACAACAGACAAACAACACGTGACCATCTCCAATGACCGGAGCAAACCCGAGAACAAGTGTCGCTTTGGCCGTTTTACGTCGCGCGATCGATTTAGCCCTCGAAAGCGCATTTTCAACGTCCATCTTAGCCCTGTTTGTGGACTGTTTGACCAATTCTTAGCAGGGCTGACATGGTCTTTACACTTGACGAAAAACCGAGATGAGCAATGCAAGGGTGCACTGTTCCCCATCGTGCGATATTGGCAGGGACCTCGTGTAGCAGCCCAAACGCGCATTCAAAAGACCGTCGACGGATTTTGAAACGGGCAGACCGATGATTTATTCTAGAAACTGAGTGAAGGTCAGGTCGGGGATGCGCTATTTTCCATCCCGTGTCAAGTCAAGTCAAGTCAAGTCAAGTCACTGCGGCGTCGCCTAAAAGGATCCGAAATGCCGGAATGGCGTCATTATGGCAGATGATGTCTGTGAGCAGTTGACCAGACATCAAACGACCTCTGAAAAGTGTGACTCAAGTTGCATTCACTCTTGTTCCTTTGTTTTTCCCTGTTTGAGGTTTCCTTTTTGTTCTCTTTTCGGGGCGTGGTTGTTTATGCGGAATCGTTAAATGCAGGGGAAAAAACAGGAAAATGATGGCGTCAGTGCACTAAAAGGATGACAGGGGAGGCTATAGCGGTTTTGGTGTAGCCCAAGTCCATTGGATCTCAACAGTCAGTCAGTGAACAGACATTGGATCTCAAGGACCACGGGTATAACGTTAATTCAGTCTATCTCGGACTCAATCTGGGCCCCGATATTTGAGTTTCTTTTGGTCTTTTCTATTTTTAAGAAAGATTCTGATCAGATACGAGTGACATCCATGCTCCCTGTTTCCCGTGGGGTACCTACTGTGCTGTCCTCGGGCGATACTGTGCTGTAAGTCCCCGTAGGTCCGCTGTAGCGTGCTGTACCTACATTGGACGGAGCAGTTGGTGGGGCGGGTCATGTTTCTACTTGTAACGCTCCAAGCCAGGCTCTAAAATTAAAAAAGGCGCCTTGTTTTCTTTTGACGTAACGGCCCGTTAAATCGAGAGTTAAGCCACGATCAAATATGGACGCCTCTGAAGGGATTTTCTTTGAAGGAAATGGATCAGAAACAGCACGGCATTGTACATTATTGCCCCCCTTGACAATGGGTAGACGCAGCAGAGAATTGCGTGTATACGAGGCTTGTGCCCATGTGTCACCCTCCCAAAAATAGCATCGTCTCTTCTGACTTTTTGGCTGACAGGATTGGCATGATGAGAGACTCTACGTCACAGACCACAAACATCAACCAACCAATTCTGCAAAAGCTGGCATAATATGGAGACACTAGTTACGCGGCGGAGGTCGATCTCTCTGGTCCCAACAAGGATTGGATCCATGCCGGGCTGTTCCCTTCCTTTCTCTCACTGTGTTTTTCTAAGCTTCACAAAGCAAGCTGACCTGTGTCGATGTACTGTACCTTACTGTAGCAGCCCCCCTCTAGCAAGTTCTGTCCAGTTTTTTCACCTGATTTTTCCCCTTCTTCCTTTCTTCTCCCTTTCTTTTTTCGTGTCCATCACAGAATATCCTCTCGTTTTTTTGTATCGCATAAACAAAAGTCGGCATCGTATCTTGACTAAAAAGAGGGTTTACTCCGTCCATCGTAATAACATTTTTTTTCTTACCGTCCCTCGTTTAATTCCCGTTTTAGGCGCCGCCTCATTGCATCACAGCCCGGCACTTCCGATAGCGAGTTCATCTTATCGCATGTCATAATCGGCAAATTTACCTGGGGATTGTTTTTGAAGAAGAGGACCACGAATATCGTCGCACATAATAACTCTCTCGCTTGCTCAGTCATTTTTTGGAGCCATTTTTTTGGTCTGAGGGCAGAGAAAGAAGAGCGCAATCATGGGTTTTAATCCGCCAGGCCAAGATAACGGCCCAAACTATGATGCGCCACGGGAAATGCAAGATTTACCGGCTGGCCAAGCTGTAAGTTAGCTCTCTCATCTCAACAGTGAACCCAGCCAGCCTACGCAATTATACAGCGATTCTAATCTTGTACTTTTCTCTGCAGTACCACTTCCGCGAATCTGACGAGACAGCCGCTGCTCGCGTTTCTCCTGTGAGCAATCCTTACGAACCAGACTACGATCAATTATCTCCCCCTCCTCCACTGGGCGCACAACGACCCGTCCCCGAGCAGAACGACTCGAGCCGCGATCTCCTACACAGTTCATACCAAGGCAGCCCAGGCCACGGCAGCTTCGATGGCCACAGTTTTGGCCACAACAGCTATGGACCTGGTGCTTTTGGGCATTACCCTGCTGATCAGCACGGTCGCATGCCTGGGTCTCCCGGCTACGAATACCCAGAGCCTGAGTACGATGTCGAAGCTTCACGTTTGGCAGAATCTCGTCTCTCCGTCATGCACCGCGCACCTACGATGCAAGATTGGGGTCAGAATGGCGAGGCTCTGTCCGTTCCAGACTTTGCCCACGGGCGCCCCGACTCAACGTACCAGGAATTCGATGTCGACGAGAGCTGGATGATGCGACAGCAGCAGAACCAGCTCGCAGGTGGTCTCGGTCGCTCAAAGACCCGTAAGGTCAAGCTCGTCCAGGGCTCCGTCCTCAGCATCGACTACCCCGTGCCCAGCGCCATCAAAAACGCCGTCGAACCGCGATACCGAAGCGGCCCCGGAAGCATGGAGGAGGAGTTCACAAAGATGCGCTACACAGCTGCTACATGCGACCCCAACGACTTCACCCTGCGAAACGGCTTTAACCTCCGGCCCAAGATGTACAACCGTCATACAGAGCTCCTCATCGCCATCACCTATTACAACGAGGACAAGGTGCTACTTGCACGTACCCTCCACGGAACGATGCAGAACATTCGGGACATTGTGAACCTCAAGCGCTCCAAGTTCTGGAACAAGGGCGGCCCCGCCTGGCAGAAGATTGTCGTTTGTCTCGTCTTTGACGGTATTGACAAGGTCGACAAGAACGTTTTCGACGTGCTCGCGACAGTCGGTATCTATCAAGATGGCGTCCTCAAAAAGGACGTCAACGGCAAAGAAACCGTCGCCCATATTTTTGAGTACACCAGTCAAGTCTCCGTAACACCCGATCAACAGCTCGTCCGTCCCGATCCCGACAAGCCTCATCGCAATCTGCCTCCCGTACAATTTATCTTCTGTCTCAAGCAGAAGAACAGCAAGAAGATCAATTCTCATCGCTGGCTCTTCAATGCCTTCGGCCGCATTCTTAACCCGGAGGTCGCCATCCTCATTGATGCCGGAACGAAGCCCGGCCCGCGCGCCCTCTTGTCCCTCTGGGAGGGCTTCTACAACGATCGTGATCTCGGCGGCGCCTGTGGAGAGATCCACGTCATGCTTGGTAAGGGCGGAAAGATGCTTCTCAATCCGCTTGTCGCGGTGCAGAACTTCGAATACAAGATCTCCAACGTCCTCGATAAACCGCTTGAAAGTGCCTTTGGATACGTTAGTGTTTTGCCTGGTGCTTTCTCGGCGTATCGCTTCCGCGCTATCATGGGTAGACCCCTGGAGCAGTACTTTCACGGCGACCATACGCTCTCCAAGTCACTGGGCAAGAAGGGTATTGACGGCATGAATATCTTCAAAAAGAACATGTTCCTTGCTGAGGATCGAATTCTCTGCTTCGAGTTAGTCGCAAAGGCCAGTCAAAAGTGGCATCTCAGCTACATCAAGGCCTCCAAGGGCGAGACTGATGTTCCCGAAGGCGCTGCTGAGTTTATCGGCCAGCGACGTCGATGGCTCAACGGATCTTTCGCTATGTCGCTCTATTCCCTTATGCACTTTGGCCGAATGTATGGATCGGGGCATAACCTCATTCGTCTCTTTTTCTTGCACATCCAGTTCGTGTATAACTTGGTCAATGTCACTTTCTCCTGGTTCTCTCTCGCGTCTTTCTACCTCACCACCACCATCATCATGAAGCTTGTCGGAACACCTCAGGTTCTCTCGGGATACCATGGTTGGCCGTTTGGCGATACAGCCACGCCGATTGTCAACGTCTTGATCAAATACATATACATCGCCTTCCTCGTCCTCCAATTCGTCCTCGCTCTCGGAAACAGGCCTAAGGGTGCACAATATACTTACGTCCTCTCTTTTATGGTCTTCGGTCTCATCCAGCTGTATCTTCTCGTCTTGACCGGTTATCTTGTGTACCGGGCTTTCACTGGAACGCCCATTGAGGAGCAGATCTCCTTCGCGTCTGGTAAAGCCTTCTTCGATAGTTTTTTCGGGGGCGATACCGGAGTCGCGGGCCTGATCATTATTGCCCTCTTCACCATTTACGGTCTCAACTACATCGCGTCCTTCCTATACCTCGACCCGTGGCACATGTTCCACTCGTTCCCTCAGTATCTTGTCCTCATGTCAACTTATATCAACATCCTGATGGTCTACGCCTTCAACAACTGGCACGATGTGTCATGGGGAACAAAGGGTTCTGATACTGCCGAAGCTCTGCCTTCAGCCATGATTGTCAAGGACGAGAAGGGCAAGGAAGCCGTGGTTGAAGAAATTGAGCAGGAGCAGGAGGATATCGACAGCAAGTTCGAGAAGGTCGTCTGGCGAGCCCTCGCACCCATGAGCGAAATGGCAGAGGAAAAGCCTGAGAAGAAGGACGTCGAAGATTCGTACAAGTCTTTCCGAACTGGTCTTGTTATTCTCTGGCTTCTCTGCAACATTGTTCTCATCGTCGTCGTCACAACAGACGATTTCATCACACTCGGCGTCTCGGTAAGTCACACTCTCTCTTGTCCCCTACAACATACTAATGCCCCACTCAGAAAGCATCAGACGTCCGTACACCTACATATTTCCGTGTTCTTCTTTACTCGACAGCTGTGCTGTCTATTGTTCGCTTCTTCGGCTTCCTCTGGTTCATTGGACGAACCGGCATCATGTGCTGCTTTGCCAGACGATAAAAGGGGGAGAGTGTTTTGCCGGGTGAAATGTGTTAATGAACTACATATTCTTGGGGTTATAGGAGAAAATTTCGGTGTGATGCTTCTTGTCTGAGAGATTTTGTTCGGGTTAGGATGGTTTTGAGTTAATAGTGGCATGCAACGACTATTACTTACCGGCGTTGCACATCAGAGGTAGATTGCTTTCGGATTCTTAATCTAATCCATATTTTTGTATTCATTATCACAGCCACATGCACGTAAACCTTGATGGCAACCCTCTTCACAGATGAAGTCCGGTGACCAGCATGAAGGCTCGTGAAGCATCCCGAACTTTACTGCCTGTCCACTTGATCTACTTCCACTATCGAGCCAGGTATTGCGGACTACATTCGTGGTCGCCTCTAAAGACTGTCATGTATCGTCGGGAGCAGAGTCAGGTTCTAGTAGAACCTACCTGACAGGATCACGACCCCCATCTCCATGATTTGTATACCTCAGTATCTACAACTTGGCCTTCAGTTTCAGCTTGCCCTCTGCCTCCTTTCTCTTTCGTCTCCAGCTCTCCAATCTTGGAGCCACCATATCACCCCAAATAACCAGCCATTGCGGATCAAATGCTGGCAACTTGCGTCCAGATGTCCCTTCAGCAGGCTCTCCAGCGATGCCCCTCAGGTACTCAAAGAAGCCTTTGTAGTCGGGCGCAATAGAGTAGTAATCCTTCCCTCCTCTCTTCTCATTCACGCGTTGCCGCTCCCATTCGAGCTGTTCTGGAATAGGGGGCAGTGCTTTAGCACGGCCGGCAAGAAAACGGGCGATGGCTACGCTTTGCCACTCGTAGGCTCGAAATGTGAAGCCTCCTCCAAGCTACGAGACCAAGTCAGTTTAAGGAACAGTTGAATGCCAGAAGACTTACCATTCCGACGAAAGTCAGCGTTGGATCTTCAATATTCCAAGTATGCTGATATACACCAGGAAGTCGGCGATAGGCATTATTGACACGCTTCTGAACCGCAGGTATGAAAGGGAAACTGAAGGTATAACCAGTCCCGTAAATGATATGATCTATGTTGTCAATGTATGAACCGTCGGTGAAGTGCACTCGGCCAGTCTCTGGATCGAAGCGTTGAATGGCTGGCTTGATCGTGATCTTGGGATGCTCGAAAGGAACCCATCCAAAGGCTGGAATGGGCTGGTCTCTTATGGAGGCGTAGACCTGCCCATCCACGACATCCAGGATCTCGTGAATGATTTCGATGGAGGAGACTGAAGCTCCAACCACAATAACTCGCTTCCATCGTCAGCGTGGCCCCATGCAAGAAGTCAGATATTGTGTTTACCTTTCCTTTATACTTGGATCCTTCTCTGAAATGTTTGCTATGCTGGATCGCGCCAGGAAACCTCTTGTCGAATTCCAAAAGCCCTTCGACCTCTGGAAACCAGGGAACGTTGTAATGACCTGATGCCACGACTACAGCGTCGAATGTCTCTCTCCACCAGTAGTTTCGGCCTTTGAGTACTTTTCGAAGAGTTATCACCCACTCTCCATTCTCTTTCTCGACTCTCTCAACTGTCGTTTCCAGCTCAAGCAACTTGTCATGACCACCACGTGAAAATATACCCTCTATCCATTCACGGACAACAGAGTGATGTCTAAACAGTGAGTCTGGCCCATACTCATCTAGAGTCTTTTGTGAGAGCTTCTTGGGAAAGGGTTCTTGAGTGTAACTCATGATATCAGGCGCGATGTTGCTGTGAAGATTCTCATGGATCGGTGTGTCTGAGAATCGGTACTGGTGACTGTTTACTGCCTCAGAGATTGTTGTAATAGCTGGTAGATTCTCAGGAATAGTGACTTGATTGTCAGCCTCTCCGTTAACTAGTCTCTCCAAGGAAGGAATCCCCTGTGGCAGATGCGGTGTATGAATCCTATGAGACCGTGAGATGCACTTCCTTACAGAAAGGGAATTTGTCTTACCAAGTTCCTCCAACAGCAGACCTGCGGTCAAATACCCGGATGGTATCGAAAGCTCCCTCCTTGACGAGTGCATCAGTTGCGATGGCACCAGCCGGGCCAGCTCCAACTACAGCGACACGTCGAGTTTTATGCGGCATTTGTGAAGTTATGAGGCTCAAGGGAGTTACAGAACAGAGATGACTCGAAAACTGTAATGAAGATAGGCTATGCGACTAATATAAACGCAGTCGACTTTGAGGGAGACTCGGGGCAGTCAGATCCGAAATCGGGTTGAGACAATTACGCCAGATGCACGGTGATTGCGTTCATGCACGACATTGCAGCACGCAAGAGCTCCTGGGTACTTCATGATTATGTTGACCAAGGAGCGGGGAAGTTCTCAGGTCAATATCTTATGTTGCCATGCCAATCTTATCAACGCCATATGTATCAGAGGACCAATAATACTCGTCGGTATTCAATTGACCTCAATGATTCATCTCTAATGGACCAAAGTTGAAGTGTTATCGTCAAGATAGATTTGACATGTTTAATATCTATGGCTATGATGATGACTCCACTGGTAAGCTATCTCCTGTTGCGTGATCGGGGGTCAATAGCACGCAAACCAATGGTCCTCAGTTCGCGAATCATGTTTGAGAAAACGCTACTACCCTTAGAAGCCATACTATCACGGGGATGCAATAAAACTTAGGACCTCTATTCTAGGTGACAAAAAACCTTAGGTAAATTTAGTAAAGTTTTAGAGGATCTTAGACTAAGTATTTTTAGTACCTCAGTTCAATGTTAGAACTCTTCTTACACCCTGAAGACTATCTTATTAACATGTGCTGTATATGATTGTGTCTTATCATCTTGAGGAAGTCTTGGCTTCAACGAAATGGCATCATAAGCCTTTAGGCTTCCTGTTACGTTGTGGTCATGGGCCTGCATCGTCCTAGGAAGTCAAGCTTCACTATATTCCATCAATTAACAATGGCTTTTACCGTTTGGATGAGATTTCCTGCTTATGCGATACAATTGTCTTTAAGCATTCCATGATATTTGGTAGTACTTTGGGGGAATCGTACTTGAACTCTAGCGAAGCGAAATTGGGAGTTTTCTAAATCATGACAGACATCGTGAAATAACAATAGAACTTCTTGTGAGAGATTGCACTGATACACTGTAATATCATGTCGCCCGAACATATGCGCGAACAGTGTATGGCACTAGGATCATCATCTGACGTGGTGTTCTCAACGCCATGACAAGTGCAAGGCTGCTCATGGCCTCGTGCCATATTGAACCATATTTTTAAGGCTTAATTAATAGGACCTCACTATTTGAAAGATACACATATCGTGCAGTATCTTATCTGTGCAGTGTATGGAGTTAGAAAGTGCATAGTGACGAATGATAAGTTGGCAATGGGCCTTGGCATAGACTGAGGCCTCAGTTGGACCAATCAATGACTATGATATATACTGCCGCAAAGTTTCACGGACTATATAATAAGTGTCTTGATGTCAAGGCCTTGTTGCACTGGGTCTCATGCACCATAGTACTGCTTCGTTTACGCTGATATGAAAGACATCACCCAGCGACCTTCAGACTTCATCACGAGTTTTGGGGCCAAGCGGATCGTATGAAGTCCTGGGCCGTTCATGAAAACACTGTTCCCATACACCTTAGTTTCTAGACACCCTCGCGCCGGACACATCGACTTGGGTCCGGCATCGCAATTTCAGAGGCGGCGCTCCCTTGCCAGCTTCCGTATTTCCATCAAGGTTCGAATCCGAGGGCGATGGCTTTCAGTTTCAAGGGCGCTGGTTCGAGGCGGGCATCAGGTGCCCAGGCCTTGTGACCTTTGCAGCCTCCCTGGCCGGTCCGATAGTCTCATTCACCCTCCATATTTAAGGTTCTGTGGCAAGACATTCAGGTGTAGGCTCAGCTACTGAACCCCTCCATTGTATCAGTGTCTGTATGTAAGAACTCCATCATAGTTCCTTGAGACGGACATTGTGTCACTTGGGTGATGCGGCACAGAGGAAGCTATAGCTCACGAAAAGTGTCCAGTTAGGCAAAATGTTCATTTGCTCCTTGCTGCAACCTTGGTCCAGAGTTAACGAAGCCAATCGTGGCTTTAATTTTAGCACTCGGAATGGAGATCATGGGGTCAAGGAGGATGAGAAGTAATTTCGCTCCAACCGTAGCAATACGATTACGCGTGCCGATATGCGGTGCCCTTTGCATGGACCTCAATCTCGATTCATGACTAACCACGGCAATCTCCTACTGTCAAAGCTACCGTCAACATTCGGTAATGACTGGCGGAATGTTCAATAGTCAAAAGCCTCCCACCATTTCATCGTGATTGGTGACGTAGAAAGGTTGGAGGACGACGTAACAATGCTATGGACATTACCAGCGCATTCTTTGTTGGCAGCTCAAGCAAGTGGTGTGCAATCTTAGAATGCTACGGCAAATCAGGCACAATAACTGTCTATGGATGGTAACCCCCCAACAAGTGCTGCATCACTAGCGCTACACACAAGCATTCCAACACGAAACAAGACGGTGTGTAGGTGAAGAGTGTAGACTGATTGGCCTGTCTGGTTCTTGTGAGGGGTTATCTCTTCTCCAACTGGAAATCTCGATTTAAGCTTTCAGTGATATCACTACCGAGCTGCCCCAGGACTTTCTTGTCCGGGGCGTGCAAGTGTAAGCACGGTCTTTGTCGATCAGGTGCCGGCTTATCACGGTATCCCGGTCCGGCTTCAGCCTCACCTTGTGGTGTGAAGGCCTTATCATGGTGGGAGGCGAGATCGCTGAAGCTTGTTATCTCTTGACCGAGCATTCACCGCTTGTTTGCTTAGATCATCTCACAGTGGTCAGGGAAGCTTTTGTAAAGTAAAGGTCTCGATTTCTATCTAAGAAATGCTGCAGGATGCAATAGTATAGCTAATTAAGCATCTGCTGGGTCATAATCTGTCATGAATAAACAATGCAATCTTGTGTAAAGAGCAAAACTCGCTTTTATCTTGTAAATCCTCCCATGTAATCCCAGTTAAGTCATTTCCAAGTCTAAACAACAATGGCCTTGTGCGCTGGCCGGATGTCAATGCCCGATGAGTAGTTGGCAGCGCTTGTGGCCTTGGAGTTGATAGTAGTCTGGGGAGCCTCCTGCTGGGCGGGCCAGATCTCGTGGCCGACCTCTTGCTCCTTCTTGTGGTGGTTCTGGAGCTGCTCTCGGATG
This sequence comes from Fusarium pseudocircinatum, assembly GCA_013396035.1. Taxonomy (NCBI): domain Eukaryota; kingdom Fungi; phylum Ascomycota; class Sordariomycetes; order Hypocreales; family Nectriaceae; genus Fusarium; species Fusarium pseudocircinatum. The sequence continues at coordinate 59,641 of JAAOAS010000150.1, forward strand.
CTCTGCTGGAAGAAGAGAGGGCCCTGCTCCATCTCGGGGTGCATCTCACCGTTGATGAAGACACCAGCGTTGACGTTCTTCTGGGCGTTGGCGCAGAGGTACTTGTCCTCAGACATGACACGCTTGTAGAGCTCAGTGATGAGGTTGAAGTCCTCGTCGCTGGAGTTCTTGTTGCGGAAGAACTCGTATCGCATGATGGAGCGGGAAGGGCTGAGAGGAACAAAACGCTGGATCATGAAGAAGTGAGGAGAGATGTTGGTAGAGGCATTGGGGAGGTAATATGTGACAGCGATGCGGAATCCGCGGTCAATCTGGTCCTGTCGCTGGGCACCGAAGTGCTGGATGTAAGACTTCTGTGTCTCGACCCAGTAAGAGTTGAGGTCGGCGATGGTGGGAATATCAGGGTGAGCGACCTTGCAGTGGTAGCACTCGTTGTAGTTGTCGGCAAGGATCTTCCAGTTGTAGTCGCCCTCCATCTGCCAGACGTGGTCGAATTGGTAGTCGTCAAAGTTGTAGTGAGAGAAGCGCTCATGTGTGTCAAGGTTGTCAAAGTCATCCTCCCAGGCGACCTCAGGGGTCTTAGCGCCGTCCATGTTGATCCAGATGAAGCCACGAGCATCAACCTTGACGTGGATGGGGAGAAGACCATTCTGCTTCTGGTCAAAGCCAGTGCTGGCATCACCGTGGTCACCCTGCTCGGGAGCGACGATGGGGAAGGTGCCGAAGCGGGTGATGTTGTGGAAAGCGTTGATGTTGCCATCCTCGTCACGAGCAATAACAAACTCGAAGTTGGCCATCTCATACTTGAGCCAGTCACCAGCGTTGGGGACTCTGGCCTGGTGAGTGGTGAGGAGCCACTTCTTGGAGAAGATGGCGCGCTTCTCAAGCTCGTACATCTCGACTGAGGTGTACCATGAAGCGGGAAGAGCACGAACGGCGCTCTTCTCAGTGACAGGGCTGGGAGCGGGAGCAGCAGAGCCGCCGAGGCCAAAGTATCGTTTCAAGAATGACTGGGCCATTGTGAATGTGATTGTGTGTGAGAGAGAAGAGGAGGAGGAAGAGTTGGATATCTTGATGAAGATAAGAGTGAAGATGTGAAGAGATAAGGACTCGAAGTCTTATATAAAAGTCTTGTTGGTTGGAATGGTAGAGTAGTGTTTGCTGATGATGATAATAATTCGATTGAGGTTGGATCTAGACGTCTTCTAAATACTTCTTTTGCATCTGGTGCATCTGGCACATCTGAAGCTAATCAGGGCGTGTCCATACTCTATCGCCAACATTGAAACCACCCCCTTGCCACCTGATACCTGACGCCGTCTCGTCTCGATAGATTGAGTTGTTGCTCGCAATCAGCTGGCCCTCTGTTCCGGTGTTGGCGACCGGTCACATGATCGGACAGGCTATCTTTGGGGCCCGGCTAGCAACATTCACCCCCTTTGACAAGCCATGTCCGGCCTCCAATTAGACCCTCCAAGAGTCATAGATGACGGCCTCTAAGTTGGTGTTAGTTTGCGCGTTAACTTCTCGATTAGGGGTCTTGCTGCTGTCTACGCCACGGCTTAGGTGTATTGTGTTCCCCCACGTCAAAGCAAACCAACCTCCGTGTCTTGGTGATGTTGCGATTAGACCGTTCCGGACCTGCAGATGCCCAGACACGGAGTAAGGTCTTCGTGTTGAAGATCATGATTTCTAGAAACCGGCAGTTCCTTATCGGAGCTTCGAGATTGATTATTTTTGGCATTTCGGTTCAAGTTGCTGCTTTCTCGAATCTTCAGAAGGCCTGGACAAGGCTGAAACAGAATTCGGTCTAAATGCACCCGAGCACATGATCGGAGGTGACGAAACATTGATGTCTGCATTGCTTGTTCCTGATGGACTTCAAATGCCGGGGCAGTGACCGCCTGAATGGTCATACGGACACAGCGATTTCGTAACAACATCCTCAATCGCTGCAACGCTTTCATGTCAATAATCAAAATGGAGACGGCGGAGACCGACTGATTGCAATTGCTGATACATGACCGCAGAAAATCGATAACGACGCGTCTAGTCTTCAGCTAGAGATGGATTATTTCTCGAGGAGAAGCAAGTTTAGGCGAGAGTTGTAAAGAGCTGGAGCTGGTCTGTGCCGGCGAGTCCGGGGTATGGCTAAGCGGTTTGAGTCCTATCGTTGAGCTAACCCAAGATGATAGATCTAGGCCCGGACCCCGACTCCAGAAAATAATGGACTCAAAACTCCATCACGGGAAATATTTCGTGGTAAGATCAACCGATGGCTCGTGTATGGGGTCGCCGGTTGATTCTCCTCACGGGGGTTCAGGGCAGGCCCAGGCGAAATGAGATTTTTCCGCTTGATCTTGCTCTTCTTCATTCAAGATTTCATGGAAGCGCGGCGCTATCAATGGTAGGACATTTTGGGTAAGAAAACGAGTGACAATGGTGAGTGAAATTTACTATCGTGACCTTACCATTCCCGCGGGAATGTGGATTTTAATACACAAACAGCGAGACATGAGCAGAAAGACGAAGAGAAAAAACCTGGAACAGATCGTATGAGTAACAATGGGAAATGAGTTCAGAATCATTCGTTTTCTAACGATAAGTGACATCAGAGTCGTTCAAGTTGCGAGATGTTCTCTGAATAGTTACTCGTTCTGGCTTAACGGTTGTCAACAACAAGGCACGGATCATCTCAAACCTGGAAATATCGTCTTCTCACAAGACAGTATCAATGACAGAATCGTACGAGAGTACTGAAAGAATCGTATGTTGTGAAACCATTGAAAGAAATGTCATGCTGGACCAATAAATTCTCAGGGATATAAGTTGAAACTTGTTGTATATACCAACTGGCTTCCTGCCTTTCACTCAAAATTTTCTTCTTCCTCTTCTCAGCACCTCGAGATAACTTCATAGTCCTTGAGTGTGACTAACAAAGCAGTTCCGGCTATTATACATTTCAAAGGCGCGTTTCACTTGTCACAGATATCATATGGGATATTTTTACTTCAGAACAGAAACAGTCAATGAAAGAATGAGATATTAAGAACATCGCTCAAAACTACCCTGAACCTATTCGACAACATCACGTCTGATGGACAACGATAAGCTCAAGCACGGATAGTGCAAGCGAGATGAGCCTCACCGTGATCTTCGTCAACTCTTACCCTACAATGAACATCTCGATCTAGCTATCGACGCCATGCTGCTCTCCTTCCTATCTACGTAAGTGAAAAGAAACCCACTAGAAAACGCAAGGAAGTGAGCCAAACGCTTGACATGGAACAAGTTTTGGAACATCTCTGCTTGGTTCAACGCGTCACTTGGAGATCTGCCGTTAGCCGCCGATGATGGACTCAAGATAACACCAAGATGCTGAAAATAGACCGAAATCGGCAGGATTTACACATTCCGAGCATGTTGCATGATCAGGACAGCTTCTCGAAGGCATTGATGATACACGTGGGGGATGTGTTGGTATGGCACGGTTGCGCCACTCCGGGGTTGTAGATATCACAAAGACGGTATCGAGGACCGGGCGTTGTGTCACATCACGATGGCCTCTATCCCCTGATATCTCGATGGTCAAATGATAGGATTAGAAAGGACTAGCGACGCGAGGCAGCGTAGCATTGGCCATGTTTTGGTGCCTGGGCCTCCATCTGGCTTCATCACTTCTGGGGTAGGGATGACGAGTGCCGGCATCCTCTATCCATCCGTTTCATTGCCACGCTTGCCAGCAAAAACGTCGAAACCACCATATATGGATGGGCATTGTGCATCGTGCATGGGGAAGTGGACCAAACTGCATCAAGATAAGCAAGACTCGCAGCGGTATCTTGACAGATTACTAGCTTCACCTCGCTACGGACCAGCCGAGCTAAAGATGGTGTGAGGCATTGGGAGAGGGCGAGATAAGTCTTGGAGGCCCAACTAACTTTAGTGTGAATCTGTCTGTTTTCCTTTGCATCTGAAGCAGTGACCAACCCCTTGTCTTGGTTCGATGCCGATTGAGGTTGGCCGAGTGCAAATTGTGCATGAAGCTAGGCCCGAAACAATGCTAGGGTTACGCGTTATCTCTGCGTGCGGAGAAACAAGAGTCAGCTAATGATATCAATGATCTCCATGAGCCGTGGGTACCGAGTTGCAGTGCGGGGGAGAGCCCAAAATATGGAGATAAGGCTTTTCCTATTACGGGATTTGGCTTGCAACTCGTACATGAAGGGATGGGAAGGCTGGATATAGGCGTGGATAACCTCATGGTGAGGTGAGGTGAGGGTAGACCAGCTGATTGTGGGATAAGAGGATGGTTGGAATGGGATGGGATGGTGTTGGTCTGGTGATTTGTGAACAAAGGCAACCAAAATGGTGGAGGAGATGAGAAGGGAGACTAGACACCCAGTTGGTCAATGCAGAGACATCGAGACATCCGTAAACATGGTTCTCAGTATTATTCATCTCATCAAGCCGAAAACCATTTATCGTACGATATTCATCCTTCAGCATGAAGTTATCACGACTTCACAATAATCTCCAAAAATAACTTCGAGATAGCGAGCCTCACGTGATCGGGTTTCTCTCTTACCCACAACCGGACTCCGGCTCTCAGCTCCGGAATTCCAGATCTGACCCGGAAAATGACTTTTGGTGAGAGACGTCCGGAATACGGTGGCCACCGAGACCGGCACTGTCTCCAAGGCGGGGTGATAAAAGGTCCAGTGGACGAGGTGAAATACACGATCAATTCACTTGGTGGTTATACATCATCTCTATTACTGTTCCAGGCCAATTGACAGACCAATCCTCACCATACCTGTCTGCCAATAGCATTGCACCGATTACAATGGCTTCTTCATCATACCTCATCGTGGGAGCCGGTGTCTTTGGCGTCTCAACAGCCTACCAGCTCATCCAAAAGTACCCCAATGCTTCTGTCACAATTGTCGACAGAGATCCCTACGATGGTGACAACCGCGTAGCTGCATCTTGGGATTGGAACAAGGTCGTTCGCGCAGACTACGATGATCTTCTCTACTGCCGCCTCGCTCTTGAGGCGCAAGATATTTTCGAGTCTGATCCTCTCTGGATGCCTCACTTTCACAAGGCTGGTGTTTTCTGGGTGTGCCGCAGCGACTACGCTCAGGATGTCATCAACAACTACAAGAAGCTCGGCCGTGCTTCGGACATCCAAGTCTACACCATCGAGGAGGCTAAGAAGTTGTATGGCGGTCTCTACGAGGAGGCTGACTACACCGGTGCCAAGGAGGTCCTTGTCAACAGAAACAGTGGCTGGGGAGCTGCAGGCGACTCTCTGCGCGCTGTGACGCGCGAGGCTATGAAACTGGGCGTCAAGTACATTGTTGCAGATGTGGCTACGGTGCAGATTGAGAATGGCCGCGCCACAGGCATCCAAACGGCCAAGGGCGAGATCATCACGGCGGACACAGTCATCCTGTCCACCGGAGCATACACAGCCAAGCTTCTGGAATACAGCGCTGCACGCCACAACCTGCCTGATCTCCGATCCGGTGATCGCATCACAGCTGCTGGTATCACTACCGGCATGGTTACGCTTGATGACCAGTCATTCGCCAAGATGAAGGACATGCCCGTCGGCTTCCAAGGATATACCTACAGACACAGTGAGTTTATACCCGGGTGACGTACGCCTTCTAGAACACCGACTAACGCTAGCTGCAGACTCTCCCTTCATTGGCAGTCTGCCACCCACCAAGGATCGCGAGATCAAGTGGTGGGGTCGCAACATCTTCAGCAACCACCGCGCAGTCCTCCCAGGCCGCGTCGTCTCCGCACCACCAGATGAGAAGGACTACGCTCAATGGAAGGTCCCCAACTCACTGAAGGAAGACATCGACAACGCCAACCGTCTGTTCTTCGGAAGCAAGGGTGCGCACTGGAAGTACGAGAAGCACCGCATCTGCTGGTATGTAGAACTAAACCCACACCATGACGACGAGAAAAGACCAACTGACACCGAACGTTACAGGGACGCATTCACATCTAGTGGAGATTTCATCATCTCCCCGCACGCAGGTGCCAAGGGTCTGTACGTCGCGACATGCGGCTCGTTCCACGGATACAAGTTCTTCCCTGTGCTGGGCAAGTACGTGGTGCAGATGCTCGAGGACAAGCTCGAGCCTGAGCTCAAGGAGAAGTGGGCTTGGGACAGGGAGCGGCCCGATGCAGCTCTCAACTGCGAGTTCCCCAACTCGGAGATGAGGGATTTGCTGGATCCCGCTGCTAGACTGTAGAACTGAGGTAGCAATACATAATAGAAGCATGTAAAGAAGGATGGATGGAAGATCAGATCAGGGAATAAACAGAAAGAGAGGGTAACATCCTCTGAGGGGAATAACTGCGGGGGAGACGAGCCAGGGATCAAGGGCGACATGATTGGGCGTTGGACGGCATAATTACGAGCATAATGAACGAATTGAGATTCTTGTTACTACCATGACACGACCCAAGTCATCCGTGATCGCCTCTGCCAAGCAGAAATGTCCTAAGCCAAGCAATGCTTAAACTGCGTTGTCGGAGTAAGCTACGTAGAGATGCAGAGTTGCGTATCTTGGGCTTCTCCTCACCTCCACTCTTATCTAGCACCCTGGGCTAGCGAGGTGATCATTGATCCACAGCAGCGTTATCTCTCCCCGACAGATCTCCGTTTGTCGGAGCGAGGCGGGAGCCAGACGAGGTGTGTCTCGGTGAAGGCAGAGGGATGGTTAGTTATTTCTGGAAGCTCTGATAGAAGGTGGGTGCAGCAGGGCAGGGGACGTGGAAAGTTTGTGTCGGCAGTGGGAAGATAACGAGCGGTATGACCGAATGGTTGGAGATAGGGAATTCTTACGGTGAAGAGTTTTCACCTTGGCTGCTCTGGGGGAATGACTCGATAGATACAGTGTAGTAGTGTTATTATCACCAGACCAAACACGCCGTGATGGCAAGTTATCCCACGCTGTGTTGTGCTGTGCTGTATGTACTGTTGCTGCAGCGGATGGATTGGGATGGGATGGGATGGGCTTCTGTGTTTCCCTCTCAGTGGGCCTCATCTCTGACCGGGAGTCACACTATCCACGCCCCCTTGTTCTCTTCAGGCACTTCGCATTAGCTTAGCCATTCCATCCAATCCCTGGACAACCCACTAAGCTTTTCTTCTTCGTACACTACCAAACCCCGCGTTATCAGCAGCGCAGCGCAAGGGCCATGAGTAAGAGTTATTCCAACGCACGCACGCACGCAGTCCGTTTGAACCAGTAGGCAGTGCGGGGTTTGCAACAGTGACTGTAAGCCACCCCAAACTGCACTGTATCCTCCAGCAGAGCAAGCGCCAGAAGGTCCCAGAGGTCCAAGGGTAAGGTATTTAGTGGAAGCGGGCCCCTTTACAGCGAGCGAAACAAGGTTCACCAACTCCTACGCCATCAACTTTTTTTTCTTCATTATTGTTATCATCCTCCTCGTCGGGACATTCCCTCCCTCCCCTTCCCTCTTCTCTCTTCCTTGTCTCAGATAATAATAATATTTTCCCCTCCAAAATGTCGAGATCTTCAATGTCACCCAACGAGGAGAACAACACGAGCAGCAACAACAATAATAATCCTCCCACTAGCACCCGCGGCAGACGACGCTCTCACCACGCCTGTCTGACTTGCAGGTTGGCAAACCAAACACACACTGCGATGTGATGTCGCGTCTATCACAGCTGTACTGATTTTGAGAAACCCAGACGAAAAAAGACCCGTTGCCCAGGCGAGAAGCCGGCATGCTCCAGCTGCGTCCGCCTCAAACAGTCGTGCTCCTATCCCCCGGCAATCAGGCCCTCTCAGAGCGGTCCTTCGGTACGTTGTGCATGGGGTTTTGCACACGCAAAAAAAAAAAAAAACATAACTTGACGATTTTAACTAGGAGGAGAGATTGGCCCATCTGGAGGAGAAGCTTGACTTTTTGCTGAATGGAAGCTTGTACGTTTATTTCTTATCTGTGACGCTTACTTTACAGTGGGAGGGGTTCTAACTTTTGGGGGCGTTTTACAGGCCTACGTCACAACAAAAACAGAACCAACACCACCAGCAAAGCCATCACCAACAGCAACAACTCGATTCGGCCCTCGAAGAAACAACAGACACATCCGAAAAGTCATACTCTGCCGTGCGAAACGCGCGCGAACACAGTTACCCTACAAGCCATCCCTCAGTAAAGTCCGAATCCGAGAACTCGTCGCTGCGACCGAGCCATTCCGATATCGCTGTTGGTATCTCATTGTACTTTGAGTTCTGCCACCGACAGCCAATATGGTGTTTCGAGCGCGACGAGGTCAGGGACTTTGGGTCTATGCATGATGAGCTTGCTTGCAGCATTCTTGCCTTGACGTTGCGATTCTCTGACAATGGGGATCAGGCAAAGTTGTACGCCAACAATGCCAAGAGTCTCATTATGCTGAGGATCGCAAATGGGACTGTTGATCTTGCGACGCTGGAGAGTCTCTGTCTTTTGTCCTACTCTTCGTTTATTGGTATGTTCGAGTTAATTCTATTGTCGCGACACATCGACTAACATTTCTAGACGGTAATGTTCACCTTGGCCAATTCCACCTCGGCCTTGCGCATCAATTATGTCGCTCTGCGATGCTGGACGTCGAGACCGTTTACGGCATGGAAGATCCCATGTCGGACCGCAAGAAGAGGCTATTCTGGAGTCTACAGATGCTCGAGCAATCTTACGGCCGACAAGAAGGTCTTTTGAGCGTACCAACAGAGATCTGGCGCCCGGCCTATTCCACTACTCGAGGCCCAATGCCAGATCACGACCCAAGAGCGCCGACTCTTCCCAGAGATGATCTCGGTTGCCAACACCAGAATGAACCTGGTATCTGGAACACCAGCGTTCATCTTGGATGGGTCTGGAGCCAAGTGCGAAAATACGTCTCCGATTGCTCGCACAACAACATCAAGGAGCCTTGGCGACATGACTCGATGTACGCCAAAGTCCTCGCCGACTTTATGGAGACGGAGAACAGGATACCCATGTGCCATCGCTATGACACTGTCAAATTCTACGAGCGCAAGGTCGAGGACTTGAAGATGCATCGCGATTACTGGGCGCCGTGGTTGAAGGAGCAATTCACATACCACGTCATCCCGACCGTATTGAACCATCCTTTCTTGTACATCGTGGGAGCCCAGCACAACCCCAACCTCGCCATTCCAAACACTTTTTGGAGGCGATCGTCAGAATTGGCACTTCTGCATTCCACATGGATCGTCCGAATGATCGACATGGTCGTCGATAAGCAAGTACCGCTTGCAGATCCTTTCTTCGGCCACGTCGCTGCCATTGCGGCGACTGTACACCTGTACTACTGCTGCGCTGCTGCGGCGCGATTGAAGCACAAGTCAAACACGGACTTTGCCAAGTGCAGGCGATTTTTGAAGACCTTTATGCACACTTCAGCAGCTTGCAGAGCATTGGTATGTATTCTTTTGAGTGTCGCCTGAACTTGCACTAACAATTGACAGGACCGCAACCTTGACAAGATGACGCGCATCGCTGCAGGTACCTCTGATAGCATGGACGTTGAAGACTGGATGCCCTCAAAGATCTACCTCAGCGTCCCTCTCATGTGGAAGATCCTCCAGTTCAACACCTTTGCAGACTCTCACGAGCTCCCAACAGCTGGTCTTCTCAACCAATCCCTCGTGCCAAACCCCACCAACGAGGATGCAAATGAGAACATCACGCTCGAGATCATCGTCGCCAGCGCACCGGAGATCACAATCAACACTGCAGACGGCGGCCAAGAAGCGCCAACGCTATCTTACAAGGCCCCGCTCTCGTCGCAGGGTCCAGACTCTGCGCGCGACACTGTCTACGACGAGGTGCCAGTGGACGATAACTTGACGCTATGCACTACACCATGGCTCTACGCGGACTCGTCGCAGTTCGTCAACATTGCCGACATGGGCTGCGAGGACCCCCAACCTGCCCTGAGCGAGAACAGAGGGCCTGCATGGTGGGAAGGTGAAAATTTTAGTAACATCATGTTTAATCACTTTTAGGAGTATGGTAAATGAAACTTGGGTATGGACAAAAAGGCTAGGGTAGTGGAGATGATCTGCAGCAGAGACACATACAGTAGAATATTCTCTTGCTTAATTAAGACGTCTAGAAGACTGGGCGTATTACCTTCTCCCGTCATTCCATGCATAACGAGACTTGTCATTCCCTGTTCTAGATCAACGGTGCATTGTCTCCCGAATCCTTCTCTCCAAATCTCCAGTTACATACAGGAGCAAACAAAAACAGGGCGACGTTGCAGGTCTTCTCTCCACAATGACAGAAGCCGCGCATCATCCATCTCCAAGCACCGTCCTGTCAGTGCTGTTTACTGCGGAGCTAAAACTCCCTCGGCGGGTTTGTCCCCTGCTCGCTCTCCGATGAGCGTCTCGATTTGGGGGTCCGGGGTAGCCGAAACCGGGCAGATTTCCTGGGGAAGACACCGAAGGCCAAAAAGTCCAAAATGCGGGGGAGAGAAGGTTGCCGGAGATGGAGAAGACGCTAGATATGCACAGTGTGTCCCTCCCTAGCCAAGGTGAGAGACGGACTGGATGAGAAAGTGTCGAGGGGTGGGGACCGTACTTGACTACTTTTCTGCTTAAAGAGAAGGGAAAAAGTCTCTCCCGCTGGTTCAGTATTTCTATGTGTCAACATGTCTCCATACGATGAAACCGGGCGTCTACACAACCTGGGGTAAACCGGGGAAGTCGGGGTATATTTCAGGGCTCCGACGCGGGGGAGGAGACTTGGGAGGCTAATTTGGCGATATTGGGAGAGGCGAGGCGGGTCAGCCGGACAATCTAGATTTTCATCTGACGATGCACAGTTTTTGGTGTTGAGTTTAGCTTCATGGCGTAATGCACATCAGAAACCCTCACCTGAGTCGGGTTTCGTTTCACCGCTCCACTTGGGCATGCCACGACATGGCGGTTGGATATTCGTATCCTCTTGGCAAATGTGGTCTTCATTCATAGGTCAAGTTGTCTACTCGGTTCCATCGGTTGCAGAGGAGGCCGGAATTCCAGGGTCGACACCATCTCTGGAATGGGAATTCTGGTAGGCCAATGGGGCATCATGCAATCCAACGTGCCTGGCAACCAAATGAGCCAAGCTTTTCTGGCCGTGAAGATGATTGGCTTCGTCGGACAACATTTTGGAAGGGCCGTTTGTTGTTATTACCGGTAATTTCCCCGTCCTTGACCATCGTGAACTCAATTGGTGTCGCCTCAATTGGGTTAATCCTGAGGAAACACGGCACGAAGAGCCTATCGAGGGAGGGGAAGAGTCACAAAGACAACAACACCAAAATGCCCTACATTGAAATGAGCGGTAAGAATGACTACCGATGACAGCTCGACGATAACGAATGCGCTTCGTGTCGCTTTCAATTGGTGTAGAAACATAGCAGGGAGGGGGTCCCAATGCCACGAGATTACACAAGCGAAGCACCAACGCCCCTCGCGAGATGAAGGCATCGTGAAATGTGACTCTCCCGCAAAAGGTCCCATGACCAATTTTCTTGGGGTGTTTTTACTTTGCTTGTGCGGTACTTGCAAGGGTAAAAATAGCCTTTCCTCTTCGCTATGACAAGTCCGTGGCAGTCCAGCTGATTGCCATCCCCCTCCCCATGGCAAAACTTCATGCAACCCCAACCGAGCGGCGTCCACGTACTTGTTTAACCTTTTCCATTGAGCATGCATGGGTCTCTGACGCTTCGATAGTGGCCATTCCTCGCCTGCAAGATCCGACATCGCGCGTTCTATTCTCTATCTCGTTTCGTTATCACGCGTCCTATCATCCTCAGCACGGGGTCGACCGGCACTTAATGCCCGGTCCAAGACCAAAATAGATCTAGACTCGTCCCGTTATCTCTGTAACTCTGCTCCCCCGCATGCCAGGCCCGGAAAACGCAACACCATAAACACACGCCCTCCACCTTTGAACGGCGCCGCCTTTCCATGCCGATCACGTGAGCGCTCCCGCAACCGGAGGTTCTCATGTTAGTTGCTCTTATCGTAACCATGACATAGTGACAAGATACTTTTAAGGATGATCTCGGTGAGGAGGAGTGCGGAGTCGTAGATTGCTGATAGAAAGATATATTTCGACTAGAACCTTTGATCTTTGCCAATAGAAGCTTCTGTGTTGGAAACCATTCTCATCTCATCCTCCTTTTCCATCTCATCCTCCTTTTCCATCTCATCCCTTTACCTACATCACATAATAGCAGAAATGGCACCCTCACCGCGGGTTCTCATTATTGGCGCTGGCATCGTCGGCGTCAACGTTGCTGATGAGCTGGTCTCTCGCGGCTGGACCGACATCACGGTCCTGGACCAGGGACCTCTGGACATGCCCGGTGGCTCAACCTCTCACGCCCCTGGCCTTGTATTCCAGACAAACACATCAAAGACTCTCAGCAAGATGGCCACATACACAGTTGAGAAGCTACTATCACTAGACTGCTTCAACCAAGTCGGTGGTTTAGAAATCGCTACTACTCCTGCACGACTGGAGGAGCTCAAGCGAAAAAGGGGATATGCTTACTCTTGGGGCATAGAGGCGAATCTCATCAGCCCCGAGAAGTGTCTTGAGTTGTATCCCTTGCTGGATAAGAGCAAGGTACTTGGTGGTCTTCATATTCCTACTGATGGTCTTGCACTGGCTCGACTTGCTCAAGCGAAGCTTATTGAGCGAACACGAGCCGCTGGTGTCAAGTATCATGGATCTACGGTGGTCACATCCATCGACCACCACGACGGCCACGTCTCAGCTGTTCACACAAAGAATGGAACTTTCGAGGCTGATATCGTCATCTCATGCGCTGGATTCTGGGGCGTTGAGATCGGAGCCATGGTTGGCCTGCCAGTTCCCCTAACACCAATGGCTCATCAATATGTGCACACAAAGTCAGTTCCTTGCCAGAAGGGCAAGAACGAGGAGCCCAATGGTGCCAAGCTTCCTATCCTCCGTCACCAGGATCAGGATCTTTACTACCGTGAGCACGGTGATCACATCGGTATTGGATTCTACGGCCATCGCCCAATGCCCGTTGTTGCAGCCTCGCTTGGCGAGACACCTAAGAACGTCGATTCTCGAAACATGCCATCCAGCCTCCAGTTCACACCCAAGGACTTCGCACCAGGCTGGGAGTTGTCGAAGGAGATCCTTCCTGCTCTCCGAGAAACCGAGATTGACCACGGTTTCAACGGTATCATGTCTTTCACCCCAGACGGTGGCCCTCTCGTCGGCCAGGCCCCCAACTTTGACAACTTCTACGTCGCTGAAGCTGTCTGGGTCACACAATCTGCTGGTGTCGGTAAGGCGCTTGCTGAGCTTCTCACCACGGGCCGATCTGAGATCGACCTTTCCGAGTGCGACATCTCCCGCTTCGAGCAAGTTCAACTTTCACCCGCCTACGTCGCCGAAACAACATCTACACAGTTCGTCGAAGTCTACGATATCCTCCACCCTCTCCAGCCCAAGGAGTCACCCCGCAACCTCCGAGTCAGCCCCTTCCACCAACGCCAGCAGGAGCTCGGTGCCTACTTCCTCGAGGCTGGTGGTTGGGAACGCCCTCACCACTTCGAAGCCAATGAGAAGCTGCTGAAGGACTTGCCTGAGGCTTGGAAGCCTGTCGAGCGAGATGCTTGGTCTTCCCGATACTACTCTGCTGTTTCGGCGGCTGAGGCCTGGAAGACGAGAACTGCTGTTGCTTTGTACGATCAGACTCCTATTCGACGACTTGAGATCACTGGTCCTGGTGCTGCTGAGCTGCTTCAGCGCTTGACAACTGGTAACGTCGCTGGAAAGGTTAGCAAGGTGACATTTACACTGCTCTTGGATAGCCATGGTGGTATCAAGAGTGATATCTTCGTCGCCAGACTCGAAGAGGATCTCTTCCATCTCGGAGTCAACGGTCCTGTCGATCTTCACTACTTCACCCGCGAGGCCAAGGTCCAGACCAAGGCCAGCCCTCACCGATCAGTCCAGGTCCGTGACATCACAGGCGGCCTCGCTGCCGTTGGTGTCTGGGGTCCTCGTTCCAAGGATCTCATCAAGCTCGTCAGTAAGGACGACTTCTCCGACCGGGCCCTGCCTTACCTGAGCGTCAAGAAGGCTGAGATCTCTGGCATTCCCGTCATCGCCACCAACTTCTCATACATCGGTGAAGAGGGATGGGAGATCTACACAACTGCCGACAATGGTCTGAGACTCTGGGATACTCTTTGGCAGGGTGGCCAGCCTTACGGAGTCATTGCTGCTGGCCGAAGCACCTTCAACGCTCTCCGTATCGAGAAGGGCTTCCGATCTTGGGGTACTGATATGACCTCTGAGTACGACCCCTATGAAGCTGGACTCGAGTTTGCTCTCCAGCCTGGCAAGGATGGCTATGTTGGCTACAACGCTCTCAAGGGTCGGTCCAGCGAGAAAGTATCTCGCCGCATTCGCGGTCTCACCATTGACGATGGTCGCTCAGTCATTCTCGGCAAGGAGCCAGTATTCGTCAAGGGCCGTGCCGTTGGCTACGCAACAAGCGCGGCATTCGGTTACAGCGTCCGCAAGCCCATCGCCTACGCATACCTACCTAAGGAAATCCTCGAGGGCGACAAGGTAGAGATTGAGTATTTCGGCAAGCGCATCAAGGCTACCGTCACATCTCTGCCCTTTTACCAGCCCGAGAAGAGCGCATATGGCCAGACCTCACAGGCCAGCTTCTCTGCTCGTCTGTAGATTATGAACTTTACGATTTCCTTTGTCTCGGGTGTCTCATCTCTGTTTCTGCGAATAGGACGAGGGTTTTGTGATGCTGGAATTCCTAGATGGCGGAGAAGTCATGTTATGGGAAAAGTCTTAATAGGCAGCTCACTCTTGCATAATGAGCGATGATTTCTACTAGATGTTAATGAACCATGTTTTACAACTATATCAGTTTGTTCACGGTAAATCTGCTACTAGTATGTGTCATTTGTAAGTCGGCGTTGAGTCTTTCCGTGACCTGTCTTGGCTGACAAGGATAGTGATCCCATCTGCCATTTCTGGAATATCCCACCGGATTTGATAGGTCGCGATGCAATACCTAGCGGAAAGGAACAGGAATAGTTCGATTCATAACGTTGCTTCTCAGGGTTGCTTATCAATTCGTCTCGATTGCGACTCGGATAACAATGGTCTTATAAGTCGTACCGCGACGAATCATTAGCTCACCCGCTCAATGGCATCCGGAAATCGAGAGAGAAGACGAGAGATGACTAGAATGCGAGCTTTCGTGACGGATGGCAAAGGAAGCGGGTCTGTCCAGTTAGTTCCTCGTCCAAGCCCGCAAGAAGGAGAAATTCTTGTCAAAATTCACTACGCGGCTCTGAACCCTGGTGATTGGAAACTAGTTGAAGGCGATGTCTTAGATGGACCAGCACAGCCAGGTCTCATTGCAGGCTGTGACTTCGCCGGCACCGTCGAAGACTCCAACGGCTCCGAATGGAGAATGGGCCAGAGAGTAGGTGGCTGGGTCCACGGCGCGACCTTCGAAGGCATTGGGTCTTTTGCAGAGTACATGAACATCGAGGCATCGCTCGTCTTTGCCGTGCCCGACAACATCAGCTTGCAGCAGGCATCGACTATCTCACTCGCTTTTGCTACGGCCACGCAAGCTATGTATCAGCGCTTGTCGCTACCTGAGCCCTACCAGTCAAAAGAAGACGGAGTGGACTTTCTGGTGTATGGTGCTTCCACTAGTGTTGGACTGTATGCTGTTCAACTTGGCAAGCTCAGTGGTCTTCGTGTCATTGCAGTGGCCTCCTCCAAGAACCATGAACTGCTCAAACGGCTGGGTGCCGAGGTCACGGTCGACTACCACGATGAAGATTGGGTTGATCGTGTCATAGAAGTTACTGGAGGGAAATTGAGATATGCCCTCGATAACATTGCAGATGGAGGTTCTCTAGAGAAAGTAGCCCGCTGTCTGGCTCACGGCGCAGGGTCTCAGCTGATTGCTCTATCGCTACTCCACAAAGAGTCTCTTCGCGCTGTCAACCCAGATGTCAAAGCCGAGTCCATGCTTGCTTTTACTGTCTTTGGCAGGGCGTTGGGTGAGGAATACACCGTGTTCGATAACACTGGGCCCGAGACACCAGACGAGAAAAGTGCTTGGGAGAAATACTTACGACTAGTAACTGGGATGCTGGAGAGGGGCGATCTTGAAGCGAACCCTGTTGTAGAAGTTGGAACTCTGGAAGACGTTACTAAGGCCTTTCGGTTGAGCAGAGAAGGACAGCTGTCGGCTGAGAAGGCTGTTCTGAAGGTCAGCGCGGGACTCGGAAGGGATGGGTAGAAGTGATACGAAGAGCACGAGATGCCAATACTACCAGTACGTCCACAAGAATATTATTGTTAAGCTATTGATGCCTGTCCGATTATCGCGGAAACTCCCAATATTGTTTAATCGATGTTGTTTCTGCTAGCCAAGCTAGAGGAGGAAAGAGAACTCAAGACCTTAACTCTAAGCAATAAAAATACTTCAGTAAATCCTACTTAAGCTTAAGAGACTCTTTGCTAAGTTTATTTCAATACCCTAGTTATATTAAGGTCCGATGTTTCCTACTGGAGGCCGATTCCGCGGACGCGGAACTTTCGCTTACCGGCTGTTTGCGCTATAGCGGATAGCAATTTATCAAGGCGCCGATAAGGCGCTATCTGTTAGTGAACTATCAGAACCTAGCGGTCAAATCATAGACGTCATTCCTCAGAAACCTGTTCCGCCATTTCAACGCGTGCACGCGATGGCACGGAATGGGTTGCAGCTAATGCAAGCTAAACACAAACAAGGCTCGCCCGTTGCGTCACTCTGCCGTTTGATGGAGCCTGTTTAAAACAATCCTTATCGTCGTTTAGATTCGATGTGTGATGAATTACGCCGATCGTGTTGACGATGAAGATCAGGAAAACAAGAACAGTGGAGTTTGTTCACTGGAGCAGGGCGCTGAGCGCAGTAAGATTAGCGCTGTAAATCTCTCACTTGCGACACGAGACGGTCGCGTGGAGATCCAATGCTTGCGACGAGTTTAATCGGAATTAGCTTTTGGAACCCTTAAAGCGGGAGGTCAAGGTTAGAGACGTTGTTTTTATGTAACAGCTTCCTCTTTGATCGTAGATGCCTTGCGTGTCGTGGATATTCCCCCAGATAATGCTGTCAAATGCCAAGATGGACATCAACGGGTGCCAAGCTGTCAGAGGCTTCTCCCGCCCTGCCAAGAGATTCAGCACGGTTTTAATTGGGAATATCTCCAGTTTCTTCAACTTCATTTCTAGTCATGATAATTAAAGATGCGCTGGAAATACTCACCACCACAATTAAACCCTGGCATGTCCT
Organism: Fusarium pseudocircinatum; assembly: GCA_013396035.1. Classification (NCBI taxonomy): domain Eukaryota; kingdom Fungi; phylum Ascomycota; class Sordariomycetes; order Hypocreales; family Nectriaceae; genus Fusarium; species Fusarium pseudocircinatum. The sequence continues at coordinate 77,084 of JAAOAS010000150.1, forward strand.
TTTGTCTTGGGCCTTCCGTCCGTGCGTATATTTCTCTCCTGAGATTTGGACCAACGAGGATCAGTACCCAAACTCTATCAATGGCTGCATCCCATTCCTCCTAGGCTCCTCCCATGACATGACACAACTCAAAGTCGGTCCTACCGCAGCAAGACCCGTTTATATCGCCCTTCTCCAGACTCCAGTCAGATAAAAGCCACCTGTCTCTGCCCAATGGCCCTGCTCATCGTATGTTAGCCTCGGGATCGGCAGCTTGATAAGAGGTCCTTCCGGCTAGCTCGGCTCCGGGCGCGCCCCAATGATACAGGTCCTACGCCATTTGCTGCCAAATGCTCAATTTCACACGCACGCAGATCCAGCACCAGATATTCCGGGGTAAGAAACTTGAATCTATGACAAATAGATTCCTCAAAAGATGCCACTTTCCCCAGACTTGGGAGGAGCCCTTTGCGCGCACCTTATCGAGACTGCGGACATCACATGCAACACAAGATAAAACATGCCTCCCCAAACCTGTAGTTAGGGAGGAATCGACGACAATACCTTCGGCTCCGAGGATGCACAGCATTAAGCTACAGCCTAACCTCAGCTCTAAAAACTTCCGATCAGTAGCACTCTTTTCCCTACGTCAGCACGCGACCAAACAGTTGATAGGCTAGTTTCCCTCTCTTCCCTTGCTGCCCCCTAGCTCCTTTTTTTCGGTGGCTTAAGCTTTGGTTCATTCGAGTGCCCACTTCTTTTGCCCCAGCTGAGCAAAGTGCCGCTTTATCCGTGAGATAGAGGAGCAAGCCCCCAGTCTCCAGAAACGGATCACCACAGCAATTCGAGCAGTGAAACCAACAATCAAATCAATGCAATGCTCCATGTTACGTACCCTTTCCAGGTACCTATCCCTCTCTGCATCCTTCCAAGAAACCACCTTCCGCTTTTCATTTAGGTCCGTGTGAGGGATGATCCCCCCGAGTTGCCACTTTTGGCTCGAGTAGCAGTCGTATATATCTACCATGAGCCCGCGCTGTCTCTAATTCCCTCTGATCCTCTGACTCTCAAGACATTGAAGTTTATCTAAGCATCTCACCATGTCGGAAATACATCCTAAACAAGAAGCCCTCGAGGCTCAGGATACATCACCGCGATATGATGAGAAGCAGGGCACCACTGAGCCCATCGAGGATGGCTCCAAGCAGTCGTGGGCGCTGCGCAATGGGCTTACTCCCGGCTCATTCGCTCCCCATGATGATTACGCAAAGGGAACTGCTGAGCTGCAGCGTGAGATGAAGCCCCGTCATCTTAACATGATCGCTATTGGTGGCAGGTCAGTCATTTTCGTTCTGTCGTCATCGTGCAACGCCGGCTTATTGCCGCCTTGCTAAATGATGACGCGCTAATATTGACTTGGTGTACTAACTCATTTTGCAGTATTGGTGCTGGTTTCTTCGTCGGTAGCGGTTCTGCTCTGCAGACTGGTGGCCCTGGTTCATTGACTATTGGTTTCTTGATCATGGGTGTCATGATTTTCAACGTTGTCTATGCTCTTGGTGAACTTGCTGTCATGTATCCCGTCTCCGGTGGTTTCTACACGTGAGTTCTGTTCATCCCCAATCAAGACATGAGCTAACAAATCATCAGCTATGCCAACCGATTTGTTGATCCCTCTTGGGGTTTCGCCATGGGTTGGAACTATGTCATGCAGTGGGCTTTCGTTCTTCCTCTTGAATTGACAGTTTGCGGCACAGTCATCCAATACTGGGCTCCGCATACTAGCGTAGCTATCTGGGTCAGCGTAAGTCAAGCCCCCATGAAACTATCGTGAGTCTGTCGACTAACATGCTCCAGGTATTCCTTGCTGTTATCATCCTCGTCAATATTTTCGGCACTCTTGGTTACGCTGAAGAAGAGTTCTGGGCTGCACTGCTCAAGCTCTCTGCCACCGTCATCTTCATGATCATCGCTGTCGTACTCGTTTGCGGTGGAGGTCCTTCTGATGGAGAATACAGCACCTACCAGGGCGCCAAACTTTGGTATGACCCAGGTGCTTTTCAGCACGGTTTCCGAGGCTTCTGCGGTAAGACATGATTCCTCATTCCTGTGATATTTTTCAGTTACTAATGGATCCAGGTGTGTTCGTCACTGCAGCCTTCTCCTTCAGTGGAACTGAACTTGTCGGTCTCGCTGCTGCCGAAGCCAAGAACCCCGCCAAGGCTCTCCCTGGCGCCATCAAGCAGGTCTTCTGGCGAATCACCCTCTTCTACGTAGTTGGCCTTCTCCTTGTCGGTTTCCTAGTCAGCTCCAAGGACCCCAGACTTCTGAACGCCGGCAACGACGACCCTAGTGCCTCTCCCTTCGTCATCGCTGCCGCCAACGCTCATCTCAAGGGTTACGATTCTTTCATGAACGTCATCATCCTCGTTTCCGTCTTGTCCATCGGCGTCTCCTGCGTTTACGGCGGTAGCCGAACTCTTGTCGCGCTTGCGCAACAGGGCTATGCTCCCAAATTCTTCTCTTTCATTGACAAGTCTGGTCGTCCTCTTCCTGCTGTTGTGTCCATCATCGCCATCGGTGCTCTTGGATATATCAGTGTCAGTGGTGATGGAAACACCGTCTTCGTATGGCTTCAGGCTTTGTCCGGTCTGGCTGCTTTGTTCACTTGGGGCTCTATCTGCCTTTGCCATATTCGATTCCGACAGGCTTGGAAGTACCACGGTCACACTTTGGATGAGATCCCCTTCCAGCACGTCTTCGGAGTCTGGGGCTCTTGGCTTGGACTGATCCTTATCGTCATCGTGCTGATTGCGCAGTTCTACACTGCCATCACCAACCTTGATGGATCACTTGGCACTGCCGAGGGCTTCTTCGAGTCATACCTGGCTCTGCCTGTTGTCATTCTCTTCTATGTCATCGGATACATCTGGAAGCGAGAGGGATGGAGAAAGGTTAGCGAGATCGATCTTGATACCGGTCGTCGCGAGCATGATTGGGATACCATCAACGCTTATCGCGAGCAGCTAGCCAATGGCCCTGCTTGGAAACGCGTGTGGCATGTTCTATTTTAAGTGTATATAGTGATGTAAACATATCCTACAACTGCCATACATGATCACTTGAATCCATTATATTTACTATTCAATTAGAATCTGGCGGTATTGTGAGAAAGTGCCTAGACAACTAATCAGTCACAGCCTATGCTGCGTTGCTAATATTCTTGTCGACACTCACTTTCTTTCAAGGAAGTGCGAGTACTGGATCCTTTGGTCTGGTAATACTTTGCCTGATGGTACTGCCTCGGAAGCACTAGCCACATTCTGAATGACTATCAATGAACGTTTTTCCAACTTTTAACAGTAGACATCATCCAGAGGAAACGCTGGGAAGACCCCGACTGTTTACCTGCCAGGCATGTTTTTCAGGTCTAGGACCACGCCCTTAGGGGGAGCAGGAGGGAGCGTAAGCAGTTGCGAGGTTGAACACCAACGGAAATCTCCAGAAACCCCGAATGACACGCTGAAATTACGTGAGACTACCTAGTGACTGCCAACACTCGATCCTCGGCTCCCAGTTGCATCCCAGGTCCAAGATGGGAGAGGAAGGGATTCTGTAGCTCTACTAAGTCATCAACTCAAGGACCCGGGCGGTATCTTGAGCAATTCCAGCTTACGAGATTTGCCAAGCAATAAGCACTAGCCATGGTTATCCAGTTCAAGCTTCATGGAGACTTTCTAGAAGCCCGGAGACATTTCTTTATGTCCGGAGAGATATTTAGGGAGACTTGGCCGGGTGGGAACCGAACAAATCCCTGCGATAATTTCTGTAGTACGATAGGTTCCATGGCATATAAAACCTCAGGTAATTCAACTCAGTCTTCACAGAAGCCGCGGCACTCAGTATTGTCAAACCTACTACGATCACAGCAGATTATCCGACCTTTCTTCCATAATGAGCTCCGAGAACAAGGCTGATTATCCCTGGGAAATAAGCCGAGAGGTAGAACGGCTCCAGAAACAGCATGCCTGGGTTCAGAGATGCCTTGACAGCAAGATTGTCTTTACGCCCATACCACTGGATAAAGAAGGACTCAGAATTCTTGATGTCGGGTGCGCCGATGGTAGTAGTCCGACTGTCCCAGGTGTTAACTTGACTGACAGGAAGATTAGGAGTTTTGCTTAGAGACCTGAAGAAGCAGGTTTCTCCATCTGCGCAGCTCGTTGGCGCTGATATTGTTGAGGCCTTTCTACCTGCTTCCGAAGGGGGCATTCGCTTTGAAGTTTACGACCTTTGTGAGGTTCCTGGAGACCAACTTGTCGGAGCATTTGACTTGACACACATGAGGTACAGCATCCTTGGAGCTGCCAAGGTGGGCTATCAAAAAGCCATTGATCATCTCGCCTGTAAGTAATCAAGACTATCTTCACCACTTTAGCTCCCACTACTGACTTCAGGCAGCTACGGTTGCTCCTGGAGGTTGGCTGCAGGTCCACGAGCTTGACTTTGACCTGACAGATCGGCCCAATGTAGGCCCAGCATGGAGAGATGTGAGCAACCTCATCGCGGCCATGTTCGATGGTATGGGCATGGGATCCGATTGCATTCGCAAACTGCCTGGCGCATTCGAGGCCGCAGGACTCGAGAACGTGACTGTTCATTCAGTAGATCTGCCCATGGGCAAGCTGCTGGGTGACGATGAGGCAGCCGAGCTATCGTGGCAGCCTTTCGTGATTACCATCCCAAGCCTCCTTGAGGGGGCGAAAGGTGAGATCATACTTCTTAGATGTATGAGAATTCGACTGACAGTAACAGCCCTTGGTGTCCAACTACCCAACTCTACATATGAGAACTTGGCCGAGAGGTTTGAGAAGGAAGTCAAGGAAAAGGGTGCCATGTTTCGGGCTTTGGTCACTATTGGACAAAAGCCAGCGTGACCTATACTATGTAGAATATTCCTAGGATTGTGCATAATCCTTCGACTCGGTGGTTGAGTACGCCCTTCCCAAACATGGACCCAGCTGCCGAGCTGTCAGCATGCAGTTACCCCAGCTTTACGGATACAACTAGTGTCAATTACAAAGACTTTGTCATGGTTATTAACTCAGAGCGGAGTCTCCACCAAACAGAATAAAGGTTGACAGTCACCCGACGATCGTGTTGCCAAGATGTTTCCAACGACCAAATACCTCAATCCAACGTGAGGGGACCTGTAATCTTAGCGGCCCGAACAGCCGACGGCTAAATCCTCCTTAGTAGTGCCATTCAACAAAACTCAGCATTCGTCCCGATTCTACGAAGAATTTACTCTATTATTATTATTATTCATTTGTTGAGAACTCCAGACAATATGGCCGAAGCAAATTTTGTAGACGTTGAAGCTCTGTTGAGCAATTTGACGCTGGATGAGAAGGTGGAGCTTCTGGCGGGCCAGGGATCGTTTCGTATGACTGGTCTTGAGAAGCATGGAATCCCTGCACTTATTGTAAGTCTGAGGTGTAAAGCGTGAGAGAAATGATGAAGCTGACAGCCTAGACTTCAGATGGGCCTCATGGAATTCGAGGGCGGCGGTCATTCAATCGTGTGAGTACCCCTCAATGTCTGGGCAGCCTGAACTAACAGACCGCTAGATGCCGAGTCCAATGCTACCGTCAGCTACAGGAATGGGCGCTACCTTCAACACTGAACTCATCCACAAGATCGGAAGCCTTCTTGGTGAAGAAGCCAAGGTCCGCGGTGTTCATGTTCTGCTAGCGCCGACACTTTGCCTACAGCGCTCGCCTTTGATCGGACGTGGGTTTGAAGCTTTTGGCGAAGACCCTTTTCTCAGTGGAACTTTGGGCGCGCATTACATCAATGGCGTTCAAGAACAGGGCGTCGCAACAAGCGTCAAGCACTATGCAGCTCACGATCAGTCTGACAACAGTATCGAGGACAACGTGGTTATGACCGAGCGCACCCTCCGAGAAGTTCACATGCTACCCTTCCAGCTCGCCCTTCGAGGATCAGACCCTTGGACGATCATGACGTCCTATAACAAGATCAACGGAATTCATGTAAGCGAGGATCCTCTGTTGATGAAGGAGATCCTACGTGAAGAATGGGGGTTCAAGGGACTTGTTATGAGTGACTGGTTCGGCACATACAGCACGTCTGAAGCAATCAACGCTGGCTTGGATCTCGAAATGCCTGGACCGTCAGATTGGAGAGGAAAGCGCCTCAGCATTGCTGTCAACTCTCGAAAGGTTTCCAAAGCAACAGTCGATACAGCCGTCGAGAACGTCCTTAACCTTGTAAATAAGTGCAAGGCTGGCGAGAAATCAGGGAAGGCCCCTCAGTCGGATACGCCAGAACAACGTGCCCTGATTCGACAGCTGGTGGCTGAGTCAGTAGTGCTACTGAAGAACGACAAGCAAAGACTACCGATCAAGGACTCGAAGAACCTGAAGTTCGGACTGATTGGAGATCATGTTAAGAATCCTGCTCTTTGCGGTGGTGGAAGTGCTGAGGTTGAGCCTTACTATGGCATTACCCCATATGAGGCGATCAAGGAAGTTGTAAGAGAGGAGAATATCACATATACTCCAGGCTGCAATTGTAAGTCATACGTTTTAGGTCATTACTCCTACATGCTAACACTACAAACAGCCTTCCGATTCAGTCCCCTCATCAAGGGTCACACTCCCCCAGATTCCGATTCGGAGGGCTGGTCTGTCGAGATCTTTGGGGAGGACCCGCAAGAGAACCCCAATACCAAGGTTCTTGTATCAACTACAGCCGAGAAGCAACTAGTCGATGTTCCAGAGAGCTACCATGCGACACTCCCAACCAAATTCTACGCTAGAGCGAAAGCCAAGTACACTATTCAAGAGTCAGGAAAACTCAAGTTCGGCTTCAGCACTTCTGGAAAGGGAAAACTCCTCATTGACGGCAAGGAGGCTATCGACCTGTGGACAAGCCAGCCTCCAAAAACCGACTCGACGCCTTGCTTCAACCGCCTGTCCATGGAGAGGTTCTACGAGGGCGAATTCGAGAAGGGTCAGGTACTTGACCTCGAGGTGCTTCAAGTGAACGAGAGTCTCTCGGGTGGCGTTGGCACTGCACAAACACTCGCTGGCCGTGTTGGAGTTTTTGAGCTCTACGACGAAGATCAGGGTATCAAAGATGCCGTGGAAGTCGCCAAGAAGGTTGATGTTCCCATCGTTATCACTGGCCTATCGTCCGATTTCGAGTATGAAGGCAGCGACAGGAAGCACCTTAGACTTCCCGGTCGCGTGGACGAGTTGATATCGGCTGTATTGGAGGCCAACCCCAATGCTGTAAGCTGACCTTTGTTTAGCCAAAATGCTTAGACTGACGTGTCCCAGATCATCATTACGCAATCAGGATTGCCCATCGAGATGCCTTGGGAGTCTCAAGCGGCAACTCTTCTTCACGCCTGGTTTGGCGGTCAAGAGACAGGCCATGGCATGGCTGATGTCCTTTTTGGCAAGGTCAATCCCTCTGGAAGGCTCTCACTAACATTCCCCAAATCCGTTAAGCATACACCAGCGTACCTCACCTTCTCCAAGGCGGACTATGATATTGTGTATGGTGAAGGCGTCTTTATTGGTCATCGATACTACGAGATGGTTGACCGAGAGCCACTCTTCTACTTCGGTCATGGGCTGTCATACTCGAAGTTCGAGTACTCAAATCTCACTGTGCCCAAGGAGTTTACACCAGCGGCTGATCACCAGATGCGCGTCACTGTCGATATCACCAACAAGGGCGCCTTTGCGGGTGCCGAAGTTGTTCAACTATACATCCATCACGCCGACAGCTCTCTTCAACGGCCAGTCAGAGAGCTGAAGGCATTTACCAAGATCACTGTGGATGTCGACGAGACCAAGGCCGCTGAACTTACTCTTGATAAGTATTCCTTATCATTCTGGGACCAGGAGGCTTCCAAGTGGAAGGCTGAAGCTGGAAAGTACACCGTAATACTTGCCTCCAGCTCAAATCCGAAGGATGAGATTGCACGCGCAGACTTTGCCTCGACTAAGACTTTCTTCTGGAAGGGCCTTTAGATATTCTGCGTACACACCAATACAATAGTCTTTCATGGGTAATAGACTGTCATTGACCGCTCAGTTTACATGTTGTTCTCTTTCAATGACATTACTCGATAAGACTCTATTTATGACTAAAGGAAACTCTATGCTATTCTACCTAGGGCTGTACATAACCTCTGTTGTTGAAATGATCTCGATGCCATCAGCTTTACCGTTCGTTTGGAAATGGGAGTTGCTTCTGCGTGAACCAGCAATACCAGAACCTACCCCAGGCGAAGTCACCAAAACTTGGTGATTGCCATTGTCAAAACTTTGCTGGGGCTTGGGCCAGAGTGTAGCTTCATCGTCATCAGTCACCTTTCTTCCGGACTCGGAGTCATCTCCAGACTGAAGTTCGATGGCATCAGTTTGCTTGCGACTCAGCTGTCTTCGGCTCTTGATAGCATTGGATCCGCCTGTTGCTCCAGAGGGCCCACCGTAGCTGGCGCCGTGACTACTGAAGATGTTGGGTAGGATTCGCTTGAAGAATGGCTTGAGGGAGCTGGCAGATGCGCATATGACACAGCCAGTCAACTCAGCGTACATCCAGCAGAGTTCGTATGCGAGACCCCAGGTGTAGTTAGGGCTGCTGAATAGCTTAACAGTGAGCACACAATTGTAGATGGCAACGATGATGACACTGGAGACGTCAGTACGTTAATCAAGTGATGTGGGGAGGGTTACTCACAAGCCACCGGTGGTGAACAGGAACAGGAGTGACATCTTCTGTCGACGAGGAATTTGCAGTGGGATAACAATCCGCAAGGGCAGCAGCAAAATGACCAGATCCATCACTACGTTGGCAACTGACGCAGCCAAGAAGAAGCCGAACTTATCCACACATTTGCCCGTTGCTTGAGCGGCAAGATCCCATGAGGCCTTGATGGGCTGGCAGCCAAAGAGACTAATCATAGCGTAGATGAGGGCATAAAGACCGAATAGGCTGATCAGGACATAGATGACGATTCGAAAGGTTCGTTCGGGTGAGAGGCGGAGATAAAAGAAGAGAAGAGAGATTTTGGCGAGATCGGAGGACAGCATGTAGAAGATATTGACGGGGATGGTCCACTGCAAGAGGTCAGCCATCTCGAAGATGGATAGTTGAGCGTGAAAATTTACTTTGAGCAATGATTCGTATTGCGATTGAGTTACCTGCCAGAAGTTGGTGGCACAGCCTCCCTGGGCAACCACTGTTTTGTTAGTATATGTGAGTTGATAGAGAGGGGACGACTTACTGCCCATGGTGCATGCATAAAAGACCCAACATGCTATAAGCGAAGCGCCAGTGAGGACTACATAGGATGTTAGCTCCATTAAACCCCAGATCGGAAAGTAGAAACGTACAGTCGTCAAGACGAAGAGGGTTCTTGAGCAGCCGCACTCTGGTCAAGATCCGGAGTCCATAAACGACCGTTCCAAGTGTGAACAGACAAGCACCCAGAATGATCTGTATAGTCGCAGCGCTTCCAGCTTCCCACCTATCCTGCCCCTTGGGCGGCTCCATCATGTACACCTCCTCAGCCATGGCGATTTGCTACTCGGTCGCAACAGTATCGGTTGATTGTGGAATGAGAAGTCAAGTTTGGGCTGGGCAATTAACTCAGCGGTAAATCAACAATGTTCAGCAGGGAGGTGCTTCAAAGTTAATCTATTTGGAAATCGTGAGATCTGCAAGCTTATTCCTTATTCTGTTTCAACGGCGGACGTTGTCAGGAGCTTTCTTTTTCGTCTGCAACGGCCCCACCGCTGTTCATCAAGGATGATCTTCCGGTCGCGCACCCGAGACCGATGTCAGCTCTAGGGGCCTGGCACAGGGTTTTATGCCAGACCTTAAGAACTTGTTCGAAACTCGTGTGCCTCACTTGCCACTACAACCTACAGTTCAGGGCCTGCGAAGAGTAAAGTAAGACCCTCCGCGCAAGCTTTGGCACTCTTGCCCCAAGAAACGTCCAACCAACACATTATTCCTTTTTCTACATTGAATTCTCTTTGCTAGCGATGCAATTCGCTTGATACACAAACGGAAGTGGGCTGATTGCAACGGTCTTCAGGGGAATCAGCTCGGCTTTGGCAGTTTCCGACCGTGTGGTTTTGCTTTGTCTGATGCGAGATCCACATTGACAACAAATGCGTGATCTATGATTACTCGTTTAGCTTAGTAGAATACAAGGCAATTAGCTATACTTCATAATGATACGTTACTCGCAAAGAGTCAAGGCCGTCGACCAGCGTTGAGACAATGCTGATCCATGATTTTCGCAACCATCATCCAACGGCTGCCGATCACTTCTGCAGTGTGCTTGTTATCCGTTATTATATATGGGGCTTGCTTCAGGAACAACAGGGCTGAAATCCCTTGTGCATCCAGGCCGCTGGGCTGGGACAGAACATCTTTATCTGCAAAGGGGGCCGTGGCCTCGTATTCAGCAACACTCATCCCACACAACACTATAGCATATTGCAACGACTATTAAGCTCGTTGAGATTTTTCACTCCTCCCTCCTACTCATCGACTACGTCTTGTAGACTTGTACCAGATTTTCAGCTTCTGCAGTCCCACTGTGTTTCGACGATATGTCACTTTTGCTTTCTTTTGTCGCCTTCACCGTCTAATGATCTGACCTTCTTTCTCTTTTCTCATTCGCTCGGGGAGACTTCTCCTTATCCTTGTATCTTTCCAACAAAATCATGTGAATAGAGAAAACAGCAGTCTCCACGTCCTGGAATAAGGATCTGATCCTTGTCAGGAGATCCACGTAAACCCACAAATCTCACTTTTGCTCCGCTGCTGAACTCCTCAGAAGCAGCGATCTACGGAGTAGAAATGAGAATCACGGACCGTACCGCCGGAAATTAGATAGACTGTTACCTCCCGTTAACGCTAATGGTAAGAATCATATCGTCTAGCTCGTGTAGGTTTCGTTTGCCGCCTTTAGACAAACCAAAGAGAGAAAGAAAAGAGAGATCAAGAGCTTTGTTTCCCTTCTTGTAGACCCACGCTATACAGAACTAAGATTGGTCAGATGCATGAGTTGTTCAATCCTTCAAGCCATTCCCTGCAATGCTCAGATTTCTCGCCTACACAATGTAACTCAACCGGTTCTGATGTAGGGATCAAGACCCAACACCAAGGCAGCCCCCCTTTCTGAAACGGTTTTGCTGCGGGATCATGAGACGATGCAACACTATGTGATGATCGCTTCTGTCCTATCGGGCGCGCCCCTGGGTTTAAAAAAAAACACGAGAATCGGTTTGGTGGGAGATCAGCGGATTTTGGTGTAAGCGAGCCTCATGTTTTTATAACCCCCTAGGCGCGATATCCTCTCAGGGAAAGAGATAACGCAGCGGCTTAGTATCTTCCCTGTATACCATCCCCAACGACTCAAGAAGCTCCATTTTATGTGCTCCATACCAAGATATTAGCAGCTTCTTCTGTTCCTGGTCGTTTTGTATCACTCAATCCCCCTCTAGGACCACTCAAAGCTTGGCTTGCTTGGAAAGTATCTTGGGTCCCCTATATAATCTACCCAGTCAACAGGTAGCCGATACTCCATTCTCTTACAGGTTGCATGCTCAAAATTGGTTTTTCTTTTTGCGACTCTAAAAATGGCAAACCCGTACCCTTTCCAAGACAAGGTCATTGTTGTCTCTGGTGCTAGTCGCGGGACAGGCCTGGCCCTCTCTCGCTACCTTTTGGTACGTGGAGCCAAGGTTTCCATGGCTGCTACTTCGGAGGAGAATCTGAAGAAAGCTGTTACTGGCATTGAGCAGGATATTCCTGATGTCAAGGATCGGGTTATCTATTTCCCCACAGATGTCAGGAACCCTGATGATGTCAAAGCATGGATTGAAGGGACCGTTGCCAAGTGGGGAGAGTTGGACGGTGCTGCGAATGTTGCAGGTGGGATGATTGGCTCCTGATACCACGTGAAGCACAAATGCTAACTTATTTGATAGCCAAGATGAACAAAAGCATTCACCCCATCGAAGACCTTGAACTCGAGGAGTTGAAGGAGGTTCTCGACGTGAATGTCATCGGCACCTTCAACAGTATCAAGTACGAGATGAAGAACATGAAACCTGGAGGCAGCATCGTCAACTGCGGCAGTCAACAGGTCAAGTATGCTTCTGGAAACATGGGAGCATACGCAGCCTCAAAGAACGCCATCCGCGGCTTGAGTCAATCAGCTGCATATGAAGGTGGTGCCAAGTACCCCAAGAACCCCATCAGAGTCAACCTTCTATGCCCGTGAGTAATCTCCCATGAGACACAATACATAAACTTATAGATATGGCAGAGGATGTATCGATACCGACATGATTCGTCAGCCTCTACACTTGCCCAACGGTGCAGGTACATGGACAATGACGGAGGGCGATCACTTGACGTCAATCATCAAACGCTACTCCAAGGCGGAAGAAATTGCTGCCTCTATATCATTCTTACTAGGAGATGAGAGTAGGTTCATGACAAAGCAGGAGATATACGTTGATGGTGGCTGGATGGAGGCCAACTATGTAGCTTAGGCGTCTTCTTGAACCTAAGTTCTAGCAACAAATGTCATTTAAAAGCCCCAAGTGCCGTATCTTGTGCCTACAGAGTGATTTGTAATGCAGTCTGCTCAAAGTCCTCATTACAAATACATCTTCGTGATTCCCTCCGTCATGTCGAAGACTGATACTAGACCTGAGGCTTCAGCACATTCCCCAATAGGAAACTGCATGTCTTGGCGAAGTTGGCTTAACGAATCACGCTCCAAAAGCTCGTTCAGACGCTATCCGTAATTGGAAACAGCACGTCTTGGCAGATTTACGACATTCAAGTCTCGTAGCAAGATATTTGCTTTCAAGCAGTATATAAGTCGAACGTGTTACTATGATAGTATCCAGTTCTTCATTCAATCATTCACATCTTATATCTTACGTCTTATTATTCACTGCCAAAGCAAAACATCATGACTTCCACTGGAAAATCACCTCTCAAGCTGATTCTTGGAGCCGCAAACGTGAGTTGTTGAACGCATTGTCTTGGGCCAAAACTAATCCGACACTCACACAGGTCGGAGACAAGGAAGCTGACCCTTGGGCTCGCTTTGATACTCCAGATGACGTCAACGCCTTCATCGATGCCTTTGCTAAACGCGGCTACACTCAGCTTGACACTGCAGCGGTCTATTCGCCCCAGGCTCCCTACAGCTCTGAGCCTCGTCTCGGCGCCGTCAACGCAGGCGAGCGATTCAGTATCGACACCAAAGCAGATTTCATGAAGGGCCATACCAAAGAGAACATCACTCATGATATCGACAACTCACTCAAGCTTCTAAAGATCAACCAGATCAATGTCTACTATCTTCACGTACCTGATCGTAATAACCCAGTTGAGCCAGCTCTTGAAGCTCTCAACACGGCTTATAAGGATGGCAAGATCAAAACTTGGGGCATCTCCAACTTCCGAGCCGATGAAGTTCAAGAAGTGATCGATATCTGTGAAAAGAGAGGTTTCGTCAAGCCTACTGTTTATCAGGGCCACTATAACGCACTTGTTCGCGCCGGTGAGAAAGAGTTGTTCCCTATTCTCCGAAAGAACGGCATGGCGTTCTATGCCTATAGTCCTGCCGCTGGCGGTCTCTTTTCTGGGAGCCACAAAAATCCTGTTCCAAATGGACGATTTGATCCGGCAGTGAGTAGAATTCTGGGCGAAGTTTCGACTAAACATATGACTGACATCTTGTAGCACAAATCAGGAAGCATCACTAATTCGCTTTACATCAAGCCATCCGTTCTTGGAGCTGTCGACAAGGCCATTGAAGTGTTCGCCAAGCATAACATTGGAGGACATGCTGCAGCCCTCAGATGGACGGCTTATCACAGCATTCTTGATCAAAAGCACGGCGACGGATTGATTATCGGTGCATCTAGTCCCCAACAGCTCGAGGACAATATTGATACGGTTGAGGAGGGGCCGCTGCCTGACGAAGTCGCTGCTGCTCTTAACGCCGTGTATGAAGAGGCTGGTGATGAGGTCGCTTACCATATGTAGCTAGCTTGCCAAAACTAGGCTCAATAGAGTAGGAGCACTTCTTGGCATGAAATTGTGAATTATTAAGCATCATCATCAATACATTGCTCAAAAGCATCTCTAATCGTGACAGACAGTCGGTAATCATATTCATCTCTTTGACTGCACGTGTCAATTTTTCTCAGCATGCAATTTATTACTGTGACTAATCCTGGGCAACGTGCTTCAGCCAAGACGACGCGAAGAGCTCACTCTCACGCGGCTCGCGTCGCCCATGCACGGACGCGGAAACAAAGAGTGGTGCACTACAACGACGAAAAGAGACAACAAAGTGCAAAAGGCCATGATGAACCAAACAATCTGCCTACAGAACTTACCTTACCACCGACCAGCGAACTCCAAAAATTAACATCTGTACCTTTCACGTTACCTGGTGATTTTCAACCAAGTAACATAATTTATTTTATTAAATCGCTCTCGACACTTGAGCATTGCATTTTTAGTCAATGTGAGTTTAGCATGATCAGCGTAGGGTAGCATTTCCTAACCATCCTCGCGTAGATCTTCAAACTGTCTTGCCCTCCCAAATTGCAAATTGCCCTATAATCATGGACATTGCAGAACAAGCAGCTGAGATCAGAAGCAACTGGATCTTCTTCGTTTCTACTGATCCTGTTCTTCTACGAGGCTGTCTCCTTGCAGCATGTCGATACTTGGCTCAAGTTGAGGTCCGCAACGAGTACGCATTGCTGGCCATTCAGTACAAGCAGTACTATTTACAAAGCCTTCGGAAGGGACTCTCCTCACGGAGTCTCCCGTCGCGTCGGAATGCAGTTGCAATGACCACAGTTCTCGCGCTTGATGAGGTGAGTTCATCGATAGGGCAAGAGATTGCATGACATGCTAACTACGTAGATTACTTGTGGAGATCACCTTGTCGCTGCAAAACATGTATTGGGCGCCATGAAGATGGTCGAGGACGCCGGTGGGCTTGACCGTATTGGGCTGAACCATCTTGTCCGCTATGTCCTCTACAACCTCATGTTCGGCAAGCGACTATCAGAATGGGATATGGATCTACAACTGGCCTCAACACTCATGACACCAGACTCAATACTGCCCTAATCATGCCAAAATACATCTCGAGACAGTAGCGTTCATTCCGCAACCCCTATTAATTGGTCACCCGATCGCGATGTTCCGACTCATGCTCATTTCTCCGATGCAGTTCGGTGCATTGATTGGTCTCGTGTAGCTAGTAGTGCGACGTGTTATTTGTGCCTGAAGACTGGCATGCAAAGCTAGACGGATAAGGTGTACAAGGTTAAAAAAATGCATAGTTGTTTATTTACGAGACTCGGACGGGAGTGAGACATTCTCAAGGATCACCTGAGACCTTTCGATATGAATGTAGTGCCACAAATTTCCGCGGGATTTCCGGATGTCGGCAGGCGGTCAATAGTCTCGAGCTCTGATATTATGATTGATATGGCACTTTGATGTATTTGAGCGCGTTGTCTTTCAGTAGTTAAATTTCTTGAGATTCTGATATTTGCCCTAGAAGCTAGACACGCTTTGACGATCCTGTTCTCGTAGAGAAACATCAATGCCAAAGTCAACTGATATTGGTATTAGATGGCTGGGTCTGAGTCTGCCCTATTATGGAACTCGCTTATGTGAAAGGGGTCTAGGAATCTTGGTTCAAGCTTAAAGAAAGCTTATACACGGGATTGCTTAAGCCTGCGAGCCAAGCAGTCTGGGCATCGGCCGTCGGCAAGTCAGATTCCACCCCAGAAATGAGGTTTTAGCGGTTCAAAAGCCGTGATTGGGCAAATGCGGAGGGAAGGCTGTGACTAAACCGAGGGTCCGAGACATTGTGTTCACTACCCCTTCAACTCATGAGCCGATACTTGGCCTCGACTTGAAATCAGTTGTAAGGATGAGGGAGACTTTCGGAGACTTTTGAGCCAAGAATGAATCGGCAGAGAGGTTCTGGGCATGTTATTGTGTATGGCATATGTGGTTTAGACAAACACCAAAACTCCTACTCGCCAAACCGGCAATAACATGATCTCCCTTCAATACCTTCTTGGCACTGCAGCATTCTTCGCTCAAATACGAGGTCATCTGATAAAACTCGTCAAATATTCATCTGAAACATTATCAAGGGAAATGCCTCGCGTGAGGTAAATCTTTGACCCCTTCAAGCTTTTGACGGGCTGGCACTCGAATCTGGGGAAAAATCGAATTTCCCCAATTCCAGCGGCCCTACCCCAGATTCCGGACCAGTCCATCGTGGCTCTAAACGAAGCTAACATGAATCTTTCCGAGGGAAGTTCTCTCATGAGATTCCGAGTATAAGAAGGCTGTCGACATCTCTCCAAATCAACTTCCTCAGCTCAGCCAGCATCACTCCTTCACAGCCGGTTGCGTCTGCCACTCTTTACTAACCCAGTTCTTCACATTCACTCTTTTTGTTTTCTGTTTTACATCCAACTTAATCACTCTCTTTTTTCTGATATCTATCTTTCAAGATGAGATACTCCCTCGGCTTCTCCGGTCTTTTGACCGTGGCCTTGAGCTCCACTGGCCTCGCCCAGACTACGACTCCTGGACCTTCTACCACCGACTTCTCCACCTCTGGTGGCATGAACGTCCCCACCTCGGTCACCTCCCAGCTGCCCGTCACATTCACCACCACCATGACCACTATGGCCAAACCCACCAAGTCTCCCATCCCTGGCAAGTGTGAGTGCGGCACTGGAACCTGCTTCACCCCCGAGATCTGCAGCATCGAGTGTACCACCGTGTATGAGGACTGCTGCAGCATCGAGGGCTCTGACATCCAGGTTTGCAAGAACCAGTACACCATCTGTCTTGGCTACAACCCCTACGACTCCGTCTTTGTCAAGCCCACCAGCTGCAAGCACGACAAGAGCTACTACATCGAGTACGAGTCCAAGTACACCAGCTCTTACTTCGAGGAGAAGTACGGCTCCTACTACTCCTCTTCTTCTTACTCCACCTCTTCATACCACTCTGGCTACCACGCCGGCTACTACACTGCCGAATACTGCTGCCTCGAGTGCACCACCACCTACGATGAATGCTGCGCTGTTCCCGGTGCTGATATCGCTATCTGCAAGGAGAAGTACACTGTCTGCCTCGGCTACAACCCCTTCATCGTCGTTCCCTGGGAGGTCCCGTCTGTCTGCAAGCACGAAGAGTCTTACTACAAGGAGTACGAGTCCAAGCACGGCGAGTCTTACTACAACTCCAAGTACGACAAGTCCTACGAGCACTCCGAGGTTGAGGTCGATGTTGAGCAATGCTGCATTGAGTGCACTACTATCTACGATGAGTGCTGCAAGATCCCCGGCTCTGACATTGAGGTCTGCAAGAAGGAGTACACCATCTGCCTTGGATACAACCCCTTCATTGTTGTCCCTTGGGAGAAGCCTACTGTCTGCAAGCACGGAGACTCTGGCAAGACCGACTACGGCCACAAGGATGTTGAGGTTACCGTTGAGGAGTGCTGTGTTCAGTGCACTACTGTTTACGACGAGTGCTGTGCCGTCCCTGGTGCCGATATTGCCATCTGCAAGGAGAAGTACACCGTCTGCCTTGGCTACAACCCTTGGGATGTCACCCCCTTCGTGAAGCCTACTGTCTGCAAGCACGGCGAGGACTCTGGTTCCAAGGGCGGCAACAACGGCGGCAACAACGGCGGCAACAACGGCGGCTCCGGCTCCAGCTCTAGCCATGAGGAGGAGTGCTGTGTCCAGTGCACCACTGTCTACGATGAGTGCTGCTCCATTGACGGCCACGACATCGAGGTCTGCAAGAAGGAGTACGTCGTCTGCCTTGGCTACAACCCCTGGGACGTTACTCCCTTCGTCAAGCCTACTGTCTGCAAGCACGGCGAAGACTCTGGCTCCAAGGGCGGCAACAACGGTGGCTCCAGCTCCAGCTCCAGCAAGTCCGATAACTCCTCCAAGACCTCTGGCTCCAAGTCCGACAGCTCCAGCAAGTCTGGTGGCTCCGATGAGGAGTGCGCTGTCGAGTGCACCACTGTCTACAAGGCCTGCTGCGACGCTTCCGGCGCCATCATTGAGACCTGCAAGACTGCCTACACCACCTGCCTCGGCTTCAACCCTTGGGACGTCACTCCCTATGTTGAGCCCACCGTTTGCAAGAAGGGTGGCAAGCCTTCTGGTGATGATGTTGTCATCGTCTCTGGCGGTGAGCGTGTCCGCCCCGTCCTGGCTCTCATTGCCATGGGTGCTATTGCTCTCCTCTGTTAGTACTCCCCTCCTATCCGCATCAACCAACCCCCGCTAACATTCTCGCAGAAACGATTAGCGACTATGTAGCCGTATAATCTTCGCTTCGTTCTTCTATTTCCACTCCGTTGCTCTGAGGCACCCGCACCTTACCTTCTTACTTTCTCAGTGGGATGTCTGTTTCTGTGCAGTGGATGCTTAACATTCTTATCTTTTGATGATCTTATGGTTTTATGGGTGTTGCCGCATACTCGGCTTAAAATAGTGCACGATAGACACGTATGTAATATCGACGACTGGATGGAGATTCTCTGGATGACGGTCCTGGGCTGTTGGGAGCGATTACATGTATCCATAGTCTACATTAGACTCTGCGTCCAGAGATCAATTGACTTACTTCTCTGTCAACATTTTACTTCGGCCCGCGAGCGTGTATGCTTTTTATTACGTTTTTCTTTGAGTTTCGTATCATCATCCTTGGTCTTAAAATTGTGTTCAATGCAACATTGAACGGCACTTGATTTTGACTTTGAGCATGGACGTTGGCCTTCATTTGCAAGTATCCACCAGCCAGTGGAGGAAATGAAGGGCTCTGCAGCTGCGTGAAACGCGTGTACCCCGGATTTTCTCATCTGTGGGAGGAAAACATGGCAAACGATTAATCCACCAAACGAAGCAGCTCAAGCTGCATCTAGAATTCCAGATCTGGCCACAATTCGATCGAAATGGGCTGCTAAACTGGTTCAAGTTAGTCACTTTGGGGGCACGGCAATGGACTTGAAACGGCTGAAACCAACAGCGGAAGCTTACGCTCCGGACAAACCGGATATTTCTGGAGCAGGGACCTCGTATTTTTAATGAACACAATTCTCCCACCAATCACAAGAAAACTCCCTTGAGCTGTGTCTGGAGTATAGAGTTGCAGTTATATGATGATTTACTAAGAGACGAAGTCTAAAAATGCTACATAAATACTGAGGCTGTTGACACGACTTTCTCGGCGGTTCTGTTTCTCATCATTGGCTTGTTTCGGTTATCTTGATCTACATCACCATGAAGTTCCTCACAACATTGAGCTTCGTCACGGCGGCATTCGCTGCTGGTCGAACAACTGCACCCTCTGGATGTATCACTGTCAAGAAGTCTCCTGGAAGCGGTCAATTCGGTACCGTTCAGGCTGCTGTCGACTCTCTCTCAACCACAGCGTCTGGAAAGCAATGCATCTTCATTGACCAGGGTACCTACAATGAGCAGGTCCTTGTTCCTAGTCGCAGCGCTCAGCTATCTATCTATGGCTACACTACCGACACTAGCGGATATAGCGGCAACAAGGTCACCATCACAGCGAAGAAGAGCCAGGCTGATGGTCTAAACAACGATGGCACTGCTACCCTCCGTGTCAAGGCTGCCAACTTCAAGCTTTACAACGTCAATGTTGCCAACACTTACGGAAAGGGAAGCCAGGCTGTTGCCCTGAGCGCCTATGCCGACAGCGGATACTAGTATGTCAACTGGCAACTCGACTATGACTGTTACTAACCTTGCGTAGCGGTGTCGCCCTCACTGGATTCCAAGATACTCTTCTTGCCCAGCAGGGTTACCAGCTGTACTCTAAATGCCTGATTCAGGGCGCTACCGACTTCATCTTCGGCCAGACTGCTTCGGCCTGGTTCGAGAAGATTGACCTACGAGTTGTCGCCGCCTCGGTTGGCTACGTTACTGGTATGCTATTCTTTCTCGGGTGTCAATCACAATAACTAACTCCAAGCAGCTAACGGACGTGACTCTGACTCCAACATGTCTTACTACGTCTTCAACAACTGCAACATTGCCGCAGCTGCCGGCAACGCCGTCGCCAACGGCGCATACTACCTTGGCCGACCTTGGCGCCAGTATGCCCGTGTTGTCTTCCAGAAGACCAGCATGAGCTCTGTCATCAACTCTAAGGGTTGGTCTATCTGGAACACAGGTGAGGAGAACAC
Source organism: Fusarium pseudocircinatum (assembly GCA_013396035.1). NCBI lineage: Eukaryota > Fungi > Ascomycota > Sordariomycetes > Hypocreales > Nectriaceae > Fusarium > Fusarium pseudocircinatum. The sequence goes on from JAAOAS010000150.1 coordinate 97,440, forward strand.
TGCCCACGTGCTGTTTGGAGAGTATGGTAACACTGGTGCTGGTTCTCAGGGCCAGCGCGCCTCTTTCGCCACCAAGCTCTCCAACCCTGTCTCTATCTCTACTGTCCTTTCCGGAAACTACGCTTCCAAGGGCTTCTACGATGCTTCTTACATGTAAAGCATAAAACAAACAGGATGCTAAGCCAACATACATGTACATCAAATCTATATAGCATTCCATTCCGTGTACATATTCGGGCAAACGGAACAGTAGCCCATTCAAATAAATACTTGCCAGGAGCTGGTTCAAGCAATTCGTATATAGCCTTCCATTCGAGAGGAAAGCTACTGTCAGGGCTCCCCTTTTTATCGCCTTTGGAATGATTATGTGGAATATGGATCTAACACGTTACACTTCCACTGCTATATATGCATACTGGTTAATCTTCATGGCTTCTTTTGCAGTAATACTATGAACTGTTGCGGGGGTGGTTATACGTAAAAATTAGGATCTGAACTATAGTGGGTTATTATTCTTCAGTTTACTGCCTATTAAAATTATAGAATATTATTACTACATGAGATGCTGAATAGATAATATGTTTTCTCTGTTGACATAAGCTCTAAGCCACAAGTCTCAACCGGAAATAGCACATCTGGTTCACAACTTAAACAGCGTGACCTCTTGTTGCGGCACCCTTCTGATAAGAAAATCGAGATGATGACTCGTTGGGCGGCGTTACAAGCAGAATACTCAAGGCTATAGCCAAAACTTCTTTCTCTATTTCGCATACGGTGTCTTGTCTGCAAATGTTATCCTGGATATGATATGACACCAAAGTCGGCTCATCTGATCATATAAATGACTTGATACTACTATATCACGATTGCTACTGTCCATGTGAAGACTATGATCGCAGAATTAAAATCTCTGAGGTTTCAAGTCACTCTGATGCCCCAGGACTCTCCTAGAAGCTGTCGACCTGGCTCTCTTTAGAGACAGGAAGACAAACCTCTCTTGAATCTTCCAGCGACTTAAGAAAGAGTTATTGGACTGTCCCCAAGCGCCACCAGAAACAAACATCAGTATGGTTGTACTTACAAGCCTCTGGGAAAATTTCCCGTGCCAGCGTGGGAGCTGAAGTCCAGCAGTGGAATGACAAAACGCCATGGCCTTCCATAACTCATAGCTGAGACAACTATAATAGGACCGGAGACTTGACGAATATGATAGCATATTTGATGAGGCGGACCCAGTGATGATTCAGCCGAGCTCGATAATTAACACTTTAACTATGGACAAGCTTCTGGACCGGCGACAGTGAAAGCACAAAGAAATTGAATTTGACTATAAAAACTACTGTAATGACAGGAAGAATAACCCAGCATAATATTCCTCCAATTCGAACAGGAAAGCTAGCAGTAAGGACCGACTGTGTATGTTCCTTCGGTCTCACCAGGTGCACTTCGTTTCGGTGTAGACGTAAGTCCAGCATCTCTGGCACACGCCTTGCCAACAACCCTCGGAGCCACCGCAAGCCTTAGACGTGTCACTGGTTCTCTTGAAGCATTTCTTTGTGCCACCTGAATACACAATGTGCGCCCTGTGCTTGTGGTCGTCAATGCAGGCCTCCTTGATCCAATCAAACTTGGTCTTTCGGCAGCCATCTCTGAAGCCGTTACCAAGCGTGTACCATTTTCCGTCATCACCAAGGTAAGCAGAGCTATAGTTGGTGAGAATCTGAGGTCCCGTGGTAACATAGGTCTCGATGCGGGCGCCATCAGCAGCACCGAGTAAGGAGAGGGCGAAGGCAGCGGTTGGAAGAGTGAACTTCATGGTGACTATAGATTTTGTGAGCCTTGAGCCGTCTTGATGAGTAAATGCAGTGAGATTACTGACTTGCAGAGAGAACAAGTGTCGAATTGTGTAAAGTTGGTTGTACTTGATGAGTTAGATCAGAAGATGATGAGGGATCTGAAGAAGCAAGCAATTATACAGAGGGTTGCGGTTCCTCATATAGAGAAACTGTAGATTGGATAACCACGTGTTCCAGTCAACGTACGTGAACTATCGTGATAGAATTCTTTAATGCCTCAAGAAGATTGACTCTTGAACATGGCGGCCGACTATGCCAGACAGCAGCCCACACACCTCACAACCATTAGCCCCTGCCATGCAACATTCAACGTAAGATGTATGTGGGTTTCCGAATAGCTTCAGTGATGTTGGCCGAAAGTTGCGGTGTTGGCCGATAGTTACGGAACATCGGCATAGGCATCTACGAAAACATTGTTCTGGGCCTGGTCAGCGTGCGGCGCATTGCCAGGGGTTTGGCGCGCTGTTAACTATGTTGAGACATCAGTCATATCATTAGGTGGCGACATGTCTTGGCCAACTCGAAACCAACAGCTCTATCGGTTGCGGCAAGCCCGTCAATCCTACTGCCTCGCGAACTACAAGTGGATAAAAAGAGGCACAGCCTGACCATATTGCCAGTTAAGCGGTTAAATCGAGACAGCATCTTCACCTTTCCAGTTGCTGAAACATTGCTCAATACTTGGTGGATTTGTCTTTTTTGAGACCTGAACATTGAAAATCGAGAGTCCACTCGTTGTTTCCCTCTTTTTTCATATATAGACGCAATCACTTTAGCTACTATGATCCCCATGTTGTTTGCAATGGCTAATTTGGTCTTGAACTTCAGCCCAAGAACTTGTGCGTCCTTCACCTTCCTTTCCTATGGCTGAAAGGGACTCCTTGGCATATCGCAACATTACCATTTAACCTTGCGAAAAAGTCTCGTAAGATCAACAGAGCCCAATATCCTCCTGCCAATAATCTCAGCATGCATTGCTAGTTCGAAAGGGAACAGTGACCCGATTTTCTTGGTTGTTGTTGGTCGTGCATCTGCTCACCCCTGTCAGTATATATGTATGTTGGTTCAGTCAATTTCTAAGCGAGGCCACTGGTTAAAAAGTCTCGAGGACTGAGACTCTGATTCCAGGCTCTTCAGAAATGTCGGTTGTGATTATCCGGTGCAGGGAACATTTACATAGGATCCTGATGCCTGCTCATCGTAACATCGTACAGATGACCTTGGTAAGTTTTTCACATCAGCTTTGCTCTGCTTTCGAATCTCACTTGCACTTGGCAACTTCTCTCCTGTTCCTGCAAAGATCTCTTCCTTTCTGAATTTGGGTACTTCTTGAATGACTGGCTTGGCCAACCTGTTCGCATTTCGGTCTGAACGAAAACGGGAAGATCTTCCCTTCTCTTTCTACAACAAGTCTCGCAACCTATCTTCAATCAATCTTTTTCGTGGTTGCGTTAGGGCTCTGAATTCAACTCGAAATAATCAGTGCTGTACCAGTTCTACTTGACACTTGAAGAAGCCAGGGTATAGCTCTAAGACAATTCCCAATCCAGGCCGAAGAGCAGTTGTGAACCCAAACAACGCTCTTCATTGTGTGCTGGTCGTTCTGTGTGTTATACGGTAGTCAACCTTCGATTCAAAGTATGAGTCGATGATGCATTATCTCCTACCAGGTATGGGTTGTTTCAAATCTTGCCAGTAAATGGTAAGATCTGACGAACCAAGTGAAGAAGCTAGTAATTCTGTTGCTACCAGCTAATAGTGATGAAGACCCGTTGGTATAGCGTCTAAGTTGTGAACTAGATGTGTTATTTGCAGTTGAGACTTGTGGCTGAGAGCTTATTCCGGCAGACAGAACTTAGTAACTGCAATCAATAGATCACTGTCACTGCCAAAATGAGAATATTAGTACTACCACCGTCAAATTTATTGACACTAATTAATTAGAGCATAAATCTCGTTGACAGCTATTCATATCCTAATTCACCCAATCTGAACTTCAATTTCTTCCAAAGTAATGCAATGGTTGGTGAACTATGACAGCCTTACTTGTTCAAAGGAGACTACCTAACGCTTAAACCTTGTTGGGATTGGCAGCTCTACCTGAAAGGCAAAATGAATTTTAGTATGAGTACTAATTTGATGAAAGTATCAAGATTAACCCGCCTGGTGTCCTAGAAGACTGAATAGAAATACGTGGTAAAGACTGATTGTGCCGAGATCCTGCCTTACCAGGTACACTTGGCTTCGGTATACACATAGTGCCAGCACCTATTGCAAACGCCACCCCAGCAACTCTCAGAGCCTCCACAAAGCGCAGAAGACTGTTTTGTCATTCTGAAGCATTTCTTAGTACCACCAGAGTAGATGATGTGACCCCTCTCCCTGTCAGAATCCAAGCATATCTGCCTAATCCAGTCGTACTTGGTTTTCCTGCAGCCATCGTTGAATGCACCCAGACTGTACATCTTTCCATCATCGCCATAGTAAGCAGACGAATAGACAGGGATAAGACCTGGGCCCGTTGTCACGTCAAGTTCAATACGGGCCGCCTCTCCAGATCCGAGGAGGGAAAGGACAAGAGCCGCAGTGGGTAGAGTGAACTTCATGGTGACTATGAGATAACTTATGAGCCACGTTCCATATCCTTGAAGAGCTCCTCAAGTAACTTACTTGTGAGGAAGATAATTCGAAGCCGGTGAAAGTAGATTGTCGTTGTTGAGTTGAATGTGATGATAGTGAACGATTCAGGGAAGAGAGTATTCGCCTCCTTTATATACACATCGTGGATCCCGAAAGCAAGCATCATCCGTGATTGCTTTCCAATATCAGCGCCATGCATAAGTTTCTCGTCGGCCCATCTGATCCTTGAATGGCCGGGCATCCAACCAAACGAACGACATGCAGCGCGCTTCATAATCTTGAGTCCCTGTTGTGCGTGATTTAACTTGAGAGGTATGAGGATTCGTGAATAGATTCGGTGATGTCGTGGGTTCCTTTTCGGAATACATCCACGTTCACAGAACACGATTGTTCTGGACTTCCAACATATGCGGCACATTGCTGTAGTATAGACAGATCTGGCAACCTTCTCGCGATATAATCACATCATTGGGTTAGAATCTTAGTCAGTGTCTTGCGTTGGTGGAACTGACAATCTAACCAACAGGTCTACTGCTGCCGTGTGACCATAGTTCCCCACTCTATCTCGGGCCTCTAGGCCGACAAAGAAGTACAAAATCACGAGCTTTCAATGACCTGACGAAAGTACATTGTTTCATTTAAGTCTCTATCATCAGACGGATGTCAGAACATGGTATGTAGCACTGATATCATGGTTTCTATGCAGAATTGAACAATGAAGTTACCTTCTAGATCTCCCTAAACACCTGGATTTATGGTTCTTGAGGCGTGTTCAATCTCTTCTCTTCTTCCTCATGGTTCTCTATGTCCTCTTCGTTCTAAACCAATCAAGAGTTTAGTCGGCTTTCGGCTCCCTCGTCAGAAGAGAGGTTCCATGAAAAGTTCCGATATGAAATTCTCCAGTCGAATGCAATAGCAGCTTGAGTTCCAAGCTCGAGATGCCGTTTATTCCGCATGTCTCTGTTATTGGCTCTGTATCTTTCGGGGTTGCCGGAAAAGCCTTGCAAGTTTATATGCATGTTGGTTCCGATCGATTCTCAGGCGAGGCCCAGACTTCCATCATCAACTCTTTGAACACGAGAATCAGACGATCCCACTATCTCCATGTAGTTCTGTGATCTGATACTCACTTACCTCACGAATCTTTTCATCTGTATTTCCATTAGTAATCAGTGGCAGAGAATTGCAGCTTCCCAACTTTTTCGGCGGTTACACTATCGAGAAAACCACCAATAGGAAATGATTCCATCGCGGTCTACCCATATCATCCTTCAGAAATGGAGCCCTCAAATCTGACAGGAAGAACTGCAGCTAGATAATGAGATGTAAGTTGGGTAAACGGTGAGCCAGAAAGAGTCTCTATGACCTGATGTTCCTGTTGTTGGTCGTTAGTTCTATCTGTTACACGAGGTCATCTGATCATGCCTGCACGGATAAATGCCTGTTGGTTCATTTGGGATTCCAAACAAGGTTACTGCCTAAAGAGATTTATACGTCTGGACCTTAACCAGTGCTTTCATCCTGTATTTATCCGGTGGGGCGGCCATAGCTGAGCTGGACTCTCTGATGCTCGCTTATTATCACATCACGGTAACGGCTGCCGTGTCCTGCATCTTGCAATCTTCGCCATCGTCTTCTTTTTCTTTTCCCTCTTAGGAGTCATTTCCTGTACTTCTATCTTTCTCTATCTTCTTCCGATGCCATACTCGTGTTCCTTTGACTAGATACTCGAGCTATTGGAAGGGTCTCCCCATATTGAGACACTTATTGTCAGATTTGAATTATCATCGCAACATGTCTTGTAGCTCATGTAGAACGCAGGCATCGCCGCATCGGCCCTCGGCTGAGCATTCTTGTAGATGCTTGTGTCCGTGTCAATTCATATACTGTGACACTTCAAACAAAGGGCAGCATACCACGAGCGAAGCCACAAGGGGCTTCTCACTGGGCCATCGCCAACACCACTACTAAAGCTCAATCGGTCACTGTGCAAGTAGCAAGGTATCCCAGGTAAGTCTGAAACTCAAAGCATGTCGCTCCCATAGAATGTATTAAACTAATTAATCGGAGCATACATCTGGTCGCCAGCCTACTCATATCCTAATCCATCCAATCTGAACTTCGACTGCTACAAAAAGACTGCGATTGTTTGCAGATGACAACATTGGTTGTCGAAAAGAATGATCGTCTAGCATCTAGACCTTGCTGGGATTCGCAACGGCAGGCTCAATGTGGACAATGTTGGCATGGGAATCAGCTTCGAAGAGCTTCTTCTGGGTGGATGTCTTGACGGGACTGTCAGATGAGAAGATGTGGTCAAGCTCCTCAAGAGTGCGGTTCTTGGTCTCAGGGACAAGGAAGTAGAGGATGACGGACTGGCAAACACACCAGATGCAGAAAACAATGTAAGTCTTCCACGCGATGTTCTTCAGAGCAACGGGAATACCGAACTGCATGACAAGCATAGCAGCGTTGGTGAAGAGAGAGCTGAAAGCCATTCCCTTGGCTCGGATCTCGTAGCTGAGGACCTCGACGGGGTAGAGGGCCTGGAGAGGAGTCCAACCAACAGAGTAGAAGATCTGGAACAGGTAGACCCAGGCCAGAATAGCCTTGCTGACAGGGGGAGTGACAGCGTCGGTTTGGGCCTTGTCGTCGAGATCGGTAATGTTGGCGATAGAGGCAGGGACAGTGACGCCGACCCAGCAAAGAGCACAAACAAGGTTGACAACGATAAGCATTGGGCGGCGACCGACGGTGTCAGTAAAACCAGCACCGATAGCTGCGAAGACAATCTGGACAGCGTTCATGCCCAGAGCGACCTTAGTCTGTGTCCTTCCCTCCTTGATACCGGCAGTGTCGAGGAAAGCACTGAGGTAATAAGAGACGATGCTGTTACCAGCCCATTGACCAAAGAGAGAGACGAGACAGTTGCAAGTGAGACGGTAGATGGAGGCCTTGTTGCGGAACAGAGCACGGTAGTCCCACCATCGCTTGTCGCTACCGTCCATCTCAAGATGTTCCTCGTACTCATGAAGCTGGAGCTTGACCCATTCGCTGTCAGGGTTTCCATGGCCGTGGAGCTTGATGAGGTTCTCTGTGGCAAGCTCCTTCTTTCCACGAGTGTACAACCATCGGGGCGACTCAGGGAGCAGCATGGCGCAGAAGAAGATGGTGCAAGGGAACATAAGCTGGAGACAAACAGAGATCATCCAAGAGGTGTTGGTTCCCTCGTAGGTCCAACCTCCGAGAGCAGCACTGCTAGCAACAAGAGCACCAACGGGCCACATGACGTTGTAGAGACCGGTGATGATACCACGGTGAGCAGGGTGAGAAACCTCGACGACGTATGTAGGACCGGCGGCAGCGGCAATGGAGACACCGAAACCAAGGAAGAAACGACCAGCCATAAACTGATCGACACTGGCGGTCTTGATACAGGCGATCTGGATAATGACACCGATGATGATGATGAAAGATCCAATGGTCATACCGGCACGACGTCCCCAGGTATCAATAGCAGGACCAACGGCAGGAATAGCGACGACGGAACCAATCTGGTACATGGAAGTGACGATGCCTGGAGAGACGCGGTCAGTTTCGGAGCCTCAAAAGCGGATCGAGTTTTAGGAGACATACCGGCACCGATACCCTTGTTATCAACATCGAAGAACTTCTTGAAGTCATCGTTAGAAAGAAGAGTTCCGAATAGCGAACCGTCATAACCGTTGGCGGTAGAACAGCAAAAAGCGACCATGCTGGCGAAGATGAGGATAGGAGCGGCGATCTTGGGCGGGGGCTCCTTGATCAAGGCCTGTTGGAAAGCCTCATCACCAATGGCCGTCTTGACGATGGCGACCTCGTGCTTCGGCTACCAAAAGAAGTCAGTACTCGCTCAATTGCGGGTTCGGGTGGAGAAAGACGCACGTTCTTCTCATCGTGCCTATCGCTGTGGATGGATTCGGATCCCATGTTGATGTTTCAGCGCCGACGCTGTGAATTATCTTTCTGGGTGTCTTGTTGATTGATGATTGAGATGGGTCTGAGCAGGAAACAAGACTCTGGGATTCAAGACGGAGCAAGGGAATATATATTAAATTTGGAGATGCTGGGGATGGTGGTGTTCGTCTGCATCGCAAATTGAGTCCGTCCGTGTGCCTGCCAACTGCTACACAATGGAACACGGTCTGCAGATCCGATACAACCCACAAAGATCTGAAAGGGCTGGTAAGTCTGTCTGTCCAGGGCCACGGATCGACGGTCAACCTTCCGAGAGCTGAATCGAGTGCTACACTCTTACAGCCTAGACTGATCTGACCAGAACGGCCAAGTCCTATCCCTGAACGCGAAATTCACGTGGGGATGGGGAAGCGAGAATTCGGTATTGACGCACCAAGAGTCTGATTCGTTATTTGATAATGCAGTCATGTGCGCTGGGCCCCGATTCAGGTGTGCCAGTGGCGCTTAACCCTCGCTCGTTCGATGAGCAGTGATCGTGCTTCTGTCGGGTCCGTGGTCCGCCTTGCATCTAACAACTGTGTTCCCTGGAATCTAGTCGGCTCATTTTGCGGGCAGCCGAGGTGGCTCTTACGATTCCCCGTGGAGAGGGATGCGGGTTAGACGTGGAGGCCAAAATTACTGTTCCCCCGTGCTGCTACTGCTTAAGGTAAGGAGCAACTCTTTGTGTTGGCCGGCCCGGAATCCCGTTGGGTGATTGGTCGAGATCCTTGCTGCTGAAAGCGGACAAAAGTTCCAGACCGCGAGACTGCTATGAATAAGATGAGATTAGGGTAATGGACGATCACGTTTATTGCTGTTAGAGTTGATCTTCGAGATTTACGAATATTCAGATGGGTTCATGCCCCAGATAATAACTTTTTCTCCACATCTTTATCGAACTGTGATCTTCGTGACAATCCATCTCGCGATAAAGTTGGTCAAAGCAGTGCTTATTTTCACGAGCATTCATGGTTAAGACAAGCTTACTCCCCCGCATTCCAAACGACCAATTCTCCACGAATAACAGTCTCGTTTACGGCCCGACTCCTCCGACCCCATGGCCCTTTGGTCCCAAATAAGAAAAGACACATGCGGAAAAAGCGGGATTGTAACCCCCCCTTCGATGATCTGGGGTAAGCTCTTCTCTTCTCCAGTCACAGGTGCCGATTCGGCCCGCATGTTTACCAACGAACGAACAAATCGACGGAAGTCGAAGGCCAGCTTGCCGGGCTCAACAAGGCTAGCCTCCGAAATCGTTTGACAGATCAAGGCGGCAGCGCCTTTGACGAGCAGCGGTAACGGTTTTCCACCGCAGGTCGGTAATCGGCTTGATGGGATGACATTCCGAATTTTCACCTGAGGATGCTTCTTTTCATACAGCGTGACTGACAGCGGCCGGTCCGCACCGAAAAGAGGCGATTTCGTGGGTTAGGGTTCATGACTGACCCAGAACAATGGCTGCCCACGCCGCCCAGAGGCTGGGCCGATATCCCGTCAAGGATGCCTCTCTTGGCCTACTTGGCCGATTCTAGATTATGAATAGACTATCCCCAAGCATCAGATTTGTGTCTTTGTGGGCTTCTGGAGATCTCTATTGGGCAACTATGCTACCATTCCGCGCCTTATCTTATCATTCCACGATGTGACTGGGCTCCTGGGAGTTAAAGTTCTGCTCCGACTGTGCCTCAGGTTGATCTCGAACTTGTCAGGAATAGCGAGATTTGGACAATCTCGGTGCTTGCCGAAGCATTCGAGACTTGACTTAGAATCACGTTATTCTCGTGTCAATCTCCAGTTTCGAGACTATCAGGTCTCGGCGTATTTAACTTCAAACAGAAGACCTTGAAGTCGAGATTGCAAGTCTCATGATGCTCTTGATGTCAAGCCCTTGGGTGATAGGAAGCACCAAGCTCACTATACAGCAGCGCAGCAACATCAAACCATCAGCTACCAGCCTACGCGGCAGTAGCTTACCTACAGCCTACAGCCAAGTGAAGGCCTGCCGACATAGCCGCGTAGATCTCCAAGTGGCCTTTCTCAAACGAGTATAAATACAACGATCTATTCTCGTAATGGTGTGGAAGAGCTTGCAGGACTTGGGAACATGCACGCATGCGCTGGGCCTCTCTGGGGTAAGATCTTGGCGCCCAGTGTCTGGGTAGCCCGACTTTCCGCTACTTTTGATTTCCAATGAACAAGAGCCGATAACCTGAGAGGCGTCCCTGAGACGACGCCCTCGTCTTTGGAGGGATGCACGGGGCGGTGATCCTGGGGCTCGAACTTTGATGTTGGGTGGCTTGACGGTAAGACCATCTGTTCAATCAACGGCCCAGACTAAACCGTTCTGCTGGCTTTATTTGTGTGGCAACAAGGGCCCCTTCGACGCGAAGTTTGTAACATGAGCTGTCAATAGACTCGTTCATCGTGCTACTCTATGTAATGCCAAGCCGTCTATCAGAGCGTATTGGCATTCGGAAGCCAATCATCAGTTGTCTAGTCTAGTAAGGGGGGCGAAAAGCTTTTGTCTTCATCGCTCCAGTTTTTACCTGCCATCTGACGTACAATTTTAGCAGCTATGGTGACTATGTGGTGCGACAGAACACTTGTTTTTGTAGAAGAATCATAAGTTCAGCAATACCTGATAATACTTATGTTTACTTCGCATCAATAAAACTTGATCAAGAGCCTAGACTTCGCACACCGGATACTCTCTGCGTATGTCACGGGGATGGGCACATGCCGTTCAGTTGTCACGCAAGATCTTAGTGTTCAGGATGCCAATATTGTTGACGAAAGTGTTGTAGGTGTTTTCACACCACCGGATAGGATGCCATTTTGCGCAGGAACAATCAATATCTGTTAACATACAAGCTCATCAATCAGAATTAGTAGCATTTCTTATATCAGGTACTCAAAACTAATATAATCAGAGTTACTGAACTTCTCTCTTCGTATTTAATAAGACGTTGGAAGGTTTGTTGGGAATATTATCAAATATTAAGTGCTGTTCAGGGTAGGTTGCAATTATCACCTGCAGAGTACGGTACAAGTGATAAGATAAGATAAGATAACAATACCCTTTTCGCGGAACATACAGAGATTGATTGACATCGTAATAACAGTCAAATCTCCAAGTGATGACTAGGAACCCACTTCCCACCTCTCGATCTCTTGGTTGAACCCCCTTGTAAAAGTGCTTTGACCATTCCTTGATTTGTTTGTGTGCAAGCTTCTCGCCTGTTCGATAAGGTGACACGATAAGATAAGATAAGGTATGGCGCGAGAAGGTCGCGTCGCGCTTCGCGCATTGCTATAATGCTGTCTATTGGTTAATGCAAACGCGTCCTCTGGGAGCGTAAATCCATGCATATGCCAGGAATGGCTTGAGCAGATACGGTTGGAGTCGGACAAATCATCAGGAGAAGCAGCAAGCGAATTGAGAGAGGCCCCTACTGTCACTCATTCGATTGCCAGAAAGCGCAAAAAGTGATACGCGGTCACTTAGTAGAACGGCACTAATTGCCAGGGCCTTCATAGGGCTGTGCATCCTCGACTGTTGATCAAGTGCCGAGTGACAAACTTGGGAGGTCGCAAGGCCACAGCGAATATTCGTAATTTGATCCTAGACTCTATGGAATTTGTTCGCGAATGAGAATGACTTTCTCGTTGCCTGCCGATTGCTGCGAATTGTCGGCTGACTTACTCGATTTGGCGGCCATTTCGACGCTACCAGGTGAGCATCACGGGAATCGGCAACTCTGATGATTGGTGTAACGCCAACGCTCTGAATGCTCAGCCATACTGTAGAGAGCGCCTAAGTCTATTAGAGGCATGTCGATAGACTTACTGATTTTGGCACCTGAATAGATATTGATGATATTGAGTCTTCATTTACATATATATGTGTCTGGATCTTGGCTATTTTCTTGGTGATCATAGTATATTTCATTTTACTCCTCATTCTCAGACTACCTACATACGCAAACGCATTATGGGCATTCTAAGAGACACAATCGGCTCAGCCATGGAAGCTGCAGCAGAGAGTAGTCAGAAAAGGAAGTCCCCTTATAATTCAAGACAAATGCCACCAGCACGACGAAGTCTGTCGCCTTATGATGCATGCCCATCGTTGTCACAAGCAGGGAAGCCACACATAAGGCAAGATTATAACCAGAAGCCGAAGGATCAATCATTTGAGACAGAGGCTTTCCCTGCTCGAGATGGCTTCAAGAGCCAGCAACAGCCGGGATATCCTTATGGCGACGAACCGCCTTCGTATTCCCTGCACGCCTACGATGCATCCTCGAGCAGTCGACCTAGAAGCAGCCAGATGCCCTCACGACTCAATGTCTATCAGCAGACTTCATATAGCTACTCGTCCCCTGGAACCATGGCTTCAAACACACGACTCCCCTTTGACCAATTTTCATCCAAAAACACCGACTTTCGACCGCTCATCCTCCCTCAAATTGCTTTCGGAGAAGGAGAGCCCTTCTTACGAGGTTACAGTTCTGAGATGAACAGATATGGGATCTCACGCGATCAGTTCCTTCGAGTCGTGGACGAGATTAACGTAGCCCGTACGCCCAACCCTGAAGCAAAATTATTCCAAATGGGTGCTGGCATTGCTGGGTGGTTCGTGTAAGTTGGCTTTATCTGAATTCTGCGGCTTTGGAGACTGACACCCTTAACCGGTAGACCTGGCGTTGCTAGTATTGGGCTTCTTGCAGGTCAAGCCGGCGTTAGTGTTGCTACAGCGTTCGGCCATGCATCAATAGTTTCCAAGGCATTATCGAAGGCCAACATGGAGCTATTTTCGCCCAATGGACTCGAAATATGGTAAGCACTTCTCAAAGTCAAGGAGCCTATACCAACGAAGCTTTAGTATTATCACGACCGAAGACCTTGATACTGAATTGGGCATCTCGTCCCATGGAATACGAGACATGCCCTATAACACGCCACCAGTTGATAGACTAAGTACATATAGACCTCGAATTGCCTTTGTGAACGAGATCCTACCAGACAGATCAGACATGGGACGGCAAGACCCTCTGGCCAAGGTTGGCCGAGCACTCAACAAAAGGTCAAACAAGAGAAAGGTCCAAGATGCGCAGGAGAGGGTAGACAAAGGTGAAAAGAAGGACAAGGGAAAACGGCGACTCTTTAAGTCATATGATGACATTGAGTGGGTAAGTAAATCTTGCGGCTGCGATACGCCGAGGGGATTGCTGACCTTTTTTAGCTTGTGGTGAAGGTGGCACATCCTACGAGCGCTGGGCAAGTGTATTGAGTGGGTGAGATGAAGAGCGTTTAGGCAGGAATGACTGGAGATTGTATCTTGGAGCGACTTGCGCGTTAGATTAGAATAGAGTTAACAATACAATAAAAGGAAAAATCCAATTAAAATTCCAGTCTTGTGTAGTAAGTTCTTTGTAGCGAGGCTTTTCTCAAATGGACTCAACATAATCATAAGTTCGAGTTTGTTCAGAACTTAGCAAAGTCTTTCCAGAGCATCATTGGTATCGCTAGGCTATATGCTGTGCCACCCTATCTGTTCAGAACATCTTGATGATGATGACCTTATTCTCGTCGCTCAGAGTCTCGTAAGACACGCCCCGAACTGTCACCAAACAGCCTGTGTCCGATTATAGCTGCTAATTCAAGGATTATGGCCCTTTCAGTCCTGTCGGCATGCAGCAGCTTGGTTTATCATCGTAAGGTATGAATTGACACCACTGACCAACAGAGTGTTGCATTGCGGCAGGCTGCCGCTAAGCATGTTGCTGTATACCTGAGGATCCGATCCGGGCGACATCAAGTGTTTCGGGAGCTGAGCGAGAGAATATCTTGCGCGTATAAAACTAGGGCCTACAGTCTTTATTTGTCGCAGGAAGTAGCCTAAATGCTAAGAAGAGATATTAAATTTATGCTGCATTTACGTCACATGGCTTGGCAACTCTTTGGCATTATGATTCTGTTTGTTGTTAGTGTTATGTTTCGCCTCGGAAGCTCTCTTGCCAGCCAGTCCCCTCCTGAAATGCATATTGCACTCATTTGGTTCGTCCCGGCGTATACAGCATACAGCTGTGCTGAGGCGGTGATGCCGACCGGTTGTCTCAGCCGTCCTATATGCTGAATCGGCGTAACGAATGCGAATTTGAGCTAGGTAATCCGAATAATGCGTCGAAACAGGTGCCGGATATAGTAGGCCTTCCGATATGGCGAGACTTTCGACTAGTAAGCTGACGGTCCGCAGTAGACGAGCGCCCCATGCCGACATGCCGTATGCCGGCAGGAAGAGAAGGCTCTTGAAGTACCTCGATGATTTTAAGGATCGAGAATGTGTATAAAATACTCGAAGAACTGCATGATCGAATTTCCTTCACTCTGCATCAAACCGTTCTTCATCAAATAGACTACCTACAACATTTTACAATAGGTACAGCAAGCTACCAACATGAAATTGAACAACGCCGCCTTCCTTGTCTTACTGACAACCCTCCAATCGGTACGTCCAGTATTTATCGAAGATGAAACATATACTGATGATACTGTTCAACAGTCTTTTGCAAATGCACTCCCATCAGAAGTAAACCTACGCCGCACACACGATTCGAAGAATGTCACCCAGCTACAGATCATCCCGGACGTTGACTTCAACTTTAACGTCATGGCGACCTTGGCCACAGCTCCGTACCAGGGAGCAGACATCGGGGAGATCCTAGTCGCTGCAAGTCAGATCAAGACGGGGGATTTCGAAAGCTACTACCAAGCACACTACGACCTTGCGACTCGTGTTCACAATCAGGCAAAGGCAATCGACTACAAGAAGCATCCTATTTCTGCGCGAAATGCGTTCTTCAGGGCCTCGACCTATTATCGCTCTGCTGATGCATTCTTGCATGGAAACTGGAGCGATCCTAGGATCATGTCGCTTTGGAAGCAGCAGGCCGACGCCTTCGACAAAGCAATGCAGCTCCTGCCTATTGCCGGCAAGCGTATTGAGCTACAGGCTGACAACTTTACTGTCCCTGCTATCTTCTTCAAAACGGACAAACCTGGTCGCCGCCCTACTGTCATCCTGGGTAACGGATATGATGGCTCCATGGAAGACCTGTATCATACCATGGGTGAGGCTTTGCTGCAACGAGGCATGAATGCTATCGTGTATGAGGGACCAGGTCAGCCAACTGTCCGTCGGTACCAAGACCTTGGCTTCATCCCTGAATGGGAAAGAGTCGTCACACCGATTGTTGATTATGCGCTTTCTCGAGAGGATGTCGACGGCAGTAAGCTTGCGCTGATGGGATTCTCGTTTGGAGGAGTCCTTGCGCCTCGTGCCGCAGCCTTTGAGCATCGTCTAGCAGCAGTGATTGTCCTCGACGGGATCTTCGATTTCGGCCAAGCAATGCTCAGGCAATTCGGACCTGAAATCACCCAGCTATTCAAAGCTGGAAAGAAGAAGGAGATTGATGAAGCTGTCGCTCTGGTGCAGAAGAACGCGAGCATGCCTTCGACTCTGCGATGGGGCATCGATCAGGGAGAGTGGTCATTCAAGACTCACTCGGCGTACACGTTGCTGAAGAAGTCCCAAGGGTTCACGTTAAAGGGTGTCGTGGATAAGATCAAGGCGCCTGTTTTTGTAGGAGATGGTCAGAATGATATGTTCTTCCCTGGGCAGGCGGAGGAGTTGATGAAGCAGCTTGGAAGTCGGGCAACGTATCACCTCTTCGAGACGGCTTTGGGGGCTGGACTTCATTGTCAGGTTGGTGGCTACGTGCTAATGAATCAGGTTTCGCTTGATTGGCTCGAGGATGTTTTTGCGAATCAGACCATGCACAATTGACTGTCTGATCAGCAATAGTGGCTACGGTATCTCGGCAAGAGTCACTTTGAGTCTGATCACTCATGATGCTCCATCAGTTGTGCATCGCCACTTTGAGGGACCGTCTGTGACACATTAGACTAGTTTAATTGAGTCCGATTTCGCTTTATACTTATTGACAATGGAATGAAGTTGCTTCAACAGCGGAGATCGTCGATATTGTTTGGTTGACTGACTATCAGCGAAATGCCGGCACTCGGCAGAGCCTTGGGGTGAGATGACGCAAGGATCAAATGGCTTAGCGAAGGCCTCCAGTGTGTTTGGCCTCTGATAGGTGCCGAAATACCCGTGCTTATCACTAAACGGCCCAATGTTATGCCAAAGAGTGAGCTAATCCTAATCTGGTGGGCATTTCGACGCTAGCAAGCAGATCCAAGAACCACCAAATACTTCAATATTTCGTCGAAACATTCGCCCTTTTCAACACATCCATCCATCACTGATCCCGCCTCCAGCCCCAAGGCTGCCAGCAAGCTCCAGAACTACCGAGCGGACAAATCTGAAAATCGTTCAACAGCCAATAAGAAACCGGTCATCTGATATCGGAACCATGGTCTTCTCTGGCAAGCCTTCGCGAGCATGCGAACCCTGTCGAGAGAAGCGCAGAAAGGTATGGTCTGTATGCATATTTTCGTGCTAAACATCTAACCCTGCTACAGTGTGATCTCAAAAAGCCCTCCTGTTCAACATGCATGAGGATGAAAATCTCCTGCTTTGGATATCGAGATGTTCACTCAGTCAAGATCAAAGACCAAACCTCAGCCGTCATACGGAAAGTACAGCGTCAGAGATGTGTCAACACAAAAGCAAGCCCCGAATTCTACAGCTCATCCAGCGATTACAGCTCTCCGGACCAGTCAATTCAGCTCAATTACATGGAGGTAGACTGTCTCCGAATCTCAAGTCCCCCTGAAGAACTTGCACTTGGGTACTTTCTTTCCATCTTCACGCGATCCGGCCCATTCTCATACCTCCATCAACACACAACTACTCTAGCCATAGACGATGACATAATACAGGCCATTCACGCCCCGGCTCTGGCATCCCTAGCTCTCGAACATCGACGCAGTGACCTATTGCGTGCAGCCCGTTACCACTACTCCAAAGCCTTGACTCGGACGAACCAAGATCTAAGCGATCCACGGGTAGCCATCCTCGACAAGACCCTTCTCCGTGTATTGTTGCTATCAACCTTCGAGGGATTGGTCTTCGAAGGCCGAGGCTCAACAAGGAACTGGGAACTACACGTGCAGGGCTCATTAAGACTCTTGGTGATGCGAGGAAAGCAACAATTCCAGACCGAATTTGGGCGCAGACTGTTCCACCATACCGCCATCAACGTGTTGACAAATTGCATAATGCAATCAAGCCCGATAGCCGACGACTTCTTGCAACTCTACGATTATGCCCTTTCTGACGAGTCGGGGCTCGATGAGTCCAGGGCTCGCATGATCGAATTCGTCTGTCAGTTCGCCAGAATGTCTGATGCCAGAAATGGCATGTTGGCGACGGACTTTGTGAGGGAGTGCATGGAACTTGACCAAAAGGCTGCCCGGTTCATCGATCTATTCTTCAAAGAACTGTCGTATGAAGTTATCGACATCAACTCCGACGAATATCGACAGAATGCTACGGGCACGGAGATATGCGCTTACAAAGATACTATACACAGATATCAGTCTCAACAGTCAGCTCGTGTCTATAACACTGCCAGACTCATGCGATTGACAGTCAAGGAGTGGATATACAGCGTCTTCGATGGGAATCCCCATCGAGTCGTCCTCAATGAACCCGATGACGACGACCCCCTTAAAGCCACCTGGAGCCAGATTCCCATCAAGGCTGCATTGCAAGCTAGCGACATCATTGACGACATGCTAGCTAGTGTTCCATACTCACTAGAGCTGCTGAACACGCCGTTCCGAACAGCTTCAAGATATGTCGTCTGGCCACTGGCAAACGCTGCAGGATCCGAAGTTTGCCCTCCGCCTGCGAGGCTGTACATCATCGACCGGCTGAAGGAGCTGGCTGTTAAGGCAAACCTTGACCAGGCTATGCAGGCGGCGAACATGTTGGAGGAGAGAGTGCCGTTAGAGGACTGGCAAGTTAGCCTTGATGGTGGATGGTACGTCGGTATGCTAATGACTATTTGACAGGATGCATCTTCTTCATCTCTCGTGATTAGTGAACAGCGAGGGATTTCTCATGAAGGAAACAAAAGGATAATTGCATGGTTGTTTGTTGCGGAATCAGCCCACGTGGGCATTCGTGTATATATCGGAGTCATGCCGAAAGGGTTCATGCATAGTCTACTGCGCGCCCTTATCAAAGACGTTACTGCAAGGAATAATTGCGCAATTCGCATCCGCAAAACGAATCAATCTAATTTTAAGCTACCGAGTGATAGCCCTATGGGCTTGGCTCAATGAATGATCTACTAATGCCTTCGCCGCGAGTTGTATCCACTACGGAGCCGCATGTCGGACCCGAGTCAGTGGTTCCGCAAAGAAGATGATACAGCATCAAACCACAATGAGAGACGCTTCATTACTCTTTTAATGTTAAGAGTGTGTAGGTGAATGGTACTCTATATTTATCATAGTGACTGGAGATCGACGTTGAACCTCTCCTTGGCGGAGTTGGAAACATCATATATCCTGCATGACCCAACCGTGCGGTTCGATAACCTTTCCAGGATCTATCCGAAGAAGCCTACTAGCAGGGTAATAGCGCCCTTGAATCGACATATTGTGGCAACATTCATTATGCGATTGCTAGTCTATATGACGAAAAGCAGGCAGTGGAGAAACCGATCATAGAGCATCGAACGCCTTTCATGCAGGACAGTTTCTTGGAAGTTGGAACTCAGTTACAACTGCACATGGCCCAGGGTCTAGAATGGGACTTAGGCCCACACTTGTCAAGCTTCCTTGCAAACCTAAGATAATTGACCCTGTAAGTCACCAGGCATCTTGCCGGCACCCGAGTATCGACAGATGCTGCATGCATATTTAAGAGCATCGAAGGACGCCATGGTAATTTACACTTGCTTTCACGTTCGAATTCATCTTCCATCGCCACTCGTCTTTAGGTCAACGATAACATGAGTGACGAGAAGCAAGTCGACCCCAAGGTCGCTAACGCAAGCTCCAGCAGCTCACTCAATGAGGGCGCTGTTATCTCTGGCCGAGCTGCAGATGAGACTCTTGATCTTATCGAGAAGCACGGACATGAAGTTGGAGAACTTACTCCCGAGAAGAAGAAGAAACTCAAGCGCAAGATTTACATCCACGTCCTTTTACTTGTCACGTTCATCGACTTTATGCTCTATGTAAGCAGCCCAGATCTCCAAATCTGAATCGTACTAACTGCTCGGGGGTAGGTCGACAAGAGCACGCTGGGTCAAGCTACACTCCTTGGGCTCTTTAAGGATACGGGGCTCAATAATTCCGAGTACAACAACTTGAACTCCCTCTTCTACACCGGTTGGTCACCCGATGGTGTACAGTCAACGTAGCTAACTCTTCCAGGTTACATTATTGGCCAGATTCCTGGACAACTTCTCATTCAAAAGCTACCCCTGCGCACCTTCACCTCCGGTATCATCTTTACATGGGCTGTCATTGTCCTCCTCCACTGTGTCGCCCAAAGCTACGGGGCGCTCATTCCTCTTCGCTTCTTCCTCGGCTTTGTCGAATCCGCGGTCATTCCAGCTCTTGAGATTACGATGGCCATGTTCTTTACGCCTGAGGAGCTCCACCAGGTACAGCCTCTGTTTTACACTTCTTGCATTGGCTCGCCCATGTTCACTGGCCTTGTCTCATACGGTTTGCTATATAGTAAGGCCAGCACTAGCCCGTGGAAGTTCTTCATGATCATCACTGGCGGTATATCGCTTGTCCTCTCGGTCATCACCTGGTTCTGGTATCCTAACAACCCCGCGACAGCCTGGTTCTTGACCACTGAACAGAAGGTCCATACCATTCGTCGCATTCATGAAACCACACGCAGCTCGATCGAGCAGAAGACGTTCAAGAAGCATCAATTCCTTGAATGCTTGAAGGACCCCATCTCTTGGCTCTTCGCCTTCTCGGGATTCACCCTCATGCTGGCAAATAACCTTCCATACCAGCAGAGCTTGCTCTTCCTAGACCTTGGTGTTTCCCCATTAGGCTCTACCCTCGTCTGGGTCGCTTCTGGCGGATTTGCCATTCTTGCATGCATCACAGCCTCGCTTCTGATACGCTTCTTTCCTGGACATAGCGCTTGGTGGGCTGCACTCTGGTGCGTACCTTGTATCGCAAGTAGTATTGGCATGGTCACCATTCCATGGGGCAACACTATTCCCATGCTTGCTTGCCTACTCCTGCCACCGAATTGCTTCGCGCAAACATGGATTATCTCTGTTGGCTGGGTGTCCTCCAGTTGCGCTGGTCATACAAAGCGTCTCACCCGCAACGCCATGTTCATGGTCCTCTATGGAATCTCGAACATCATCTCGCCGCAACTATGGAAGACTGGAGGGCCGCGTTACTATCCTGCTTGGATTGTCCAGATCGTGGCCAGTTTCACTTTGACGCCCATTCTGTTGATCACGATTCGGTTCATCCTCTCCAAGAGAAATAAGGAACGACGAAAGTGGATTGCTGAACAGGAAGCTCTTGGCAACCATGGTGAAGGATATGTCGAACAGGTTGTTGATGGTGAGACTGTCAAGGTCAAGGTGGATGTTTCGATGTTGGACTTGACTGATCTGGAGAACAAGTACTTCCTTTATCCGTTGTAGTCATTACGAGATTTATCTCTTCGGTATCAAGAAAGTGTGTTTGTTTTCTGGTACCTACTTGAACAATCGTAGTGTTTACGCCCAAGCAAATGATGATGCACCTTGATAGGTAGAAGTGCCGTGTCTACTTAGAGTCACAATCTCACTGCTTGATTTCATGACTGCTGGACAGAACACGAGACTCTTTTAGTTCATGCAATCAATCTCAAGTGGTTTCCTGAAAGGGTAGGTGGCAATCAAGCACAGATCTGTAGCCTCCGCCCTAGAGCGACATCTCAACAAGCCCCACCACGCCCAACTTGAACATCCGCCCTGGCTAGACATGACCTCTCAGTAGCTCATTTAATTGCTCAGGGAGAAGCCTATATCTTAACGCACACTTTGATCAAAATTTACTTGATTTACTGTTGAGAAGCCATCTATCGATCGGCGAACGATAAGATGTCGCGCCAAGGCGGGTGTTGAATAGATGCGGCGACATCGTGGTGCTGGGATCTCAACACTTCAGATCCACATGTTCCGTGGGGTTCGTTCAGGAACTGGGGTAGAAGGGAATAGCAAAGATTTCCCACTAAGCTATTATATAATGGATATCGGCTTTTATGATTCCATGACTCCACATGTTCGCCTTTCATCGACAAGATGAGCAATCACTCGTATGTTGCCCCGAGTCTTCGGACATGACTTACTACATCAGATGGCCCGAAATCGGCTGTCTGGAGGAATGAAAAAGATACCCTCTCGCCGCCTGACTCCCGGTGAGCTGTACTCATGTCGTTCACACCATGACGAACTACATGACTATGGATATCCAAGCCAAGACAGACCCTCGCCCCGAGGTCAACGAATCGACCCCCTCCACCAAGTCCATCGAGCATGGCACCAACGATACTGAACTTGAACGTGCCCTCCATGGCCGCCATCTCCAATTCATCGCCATCGGCGCCGCAGTCGGTACAGGTCTCTTTATCGGCACGGGCAACGCCCTCGTAACAGCCGGCCCCGTCTCCCTCCTCATAGCCTTCATCTTCGTCGGAAGTCTTCTCTTCGCTGTAATGACAGCCCTAGGCGAAATGGCAGCATATATCCCCGTCGCAGGCGCCTTTACAACATACGCCTCGCGCTTTCTCGACCCTACATTCGGCTTCGCCATGGGTTGGATTTATTGGTTCAGCTGGACCATCACGTTTGCGCTTGAGTTGACAGCCGCGGGACTGATCATTCAGTACTGGGAGAAGGGACTGAATATTGGTATCTGGATCGCCGTATTTTGGGTCCTCTTCACTGCTGCCAATTTCATGCCTGTTCGCTGGTTTGGCGAGTTCGAAATGTGGTTTTCAAGCATCAAAGTCATCACTATCATTGGCTTCATTATCTTTTCGATTTGTGTTAATGCCGGCGTCGGAGACCAAGGATATCTCGGGTTCAAGTACTGGAAAAACCCGGGAGCGTTCAGTGAGCATCTTGTCGAGGGGGATGTCGGACGTTTTGTCGGCTTTTGGTCCGTTTTGATCACCGCTGGTTTCAGTTATCAGGGTTCAGAATTGGTAGCCATCGGTGCAGGCGAAACAAAGGATCCGCGCAAGACGATCCCTTCTGCGATGCGTTGGACCTTTTGGGGCGTCTTCTCGATTTTCATCGCAACTGTGTTCTTCCTGGGTCTTAATATCCCATCGACAAACAAAGACCTTCTCAGCGAGTCACAAGACGCTTCGGCATCTCCTCTGGTCATTGTCGCTCAATTGGCTGGTGTTCCTGTACTGCCGTCCATCCTCAATGCGGTTTTGTTGACGGCTGTGTTGACTGCTGCAAACTCAGATGTGTATTCCAGCAGCCGCATTCTTATTTCTCTCGCAGATTCGGGCCACGCACCGGCATTTCTGAAGAAGACGAACCGATTCGGAACACCTTATAATGCCGTCGGTGTTTGCGCCGCTGTCGGCTTTTTGTCTTTCCTCAATCTATCTAACGACGGAACTGTTGTGTTTAACTGGTTCTTGAGTATTACCTCTGTTGCGGGATTTATCGCATGGGCTATCATTTCGCTCTGCCACATTCGGTTCATGAAGGCGCTGGCTCTCCAAGGGATTTCCCGATCTGAATTACCTTACGTTGCGCCTTTGCAGCCATATTTGTCCTGGTATGGACTGTTCTTCAGCGTGTTGATTATTATTACGAGTGGATTTCAGGTGTTTATTAAGTGGGATACCAGCTCCTTTTTCACGGCGTACATTAGCCTGATCTTGTTCATCGTCATGTTCGTTGGTCACAAGTTGATCTTTCGGACTAAATTGGTTCCGTTGAGCGAGATGGACATTATTACCGGGAGCGATATCTAGAAGAACCTTAGATAAGAGGTCTGAAATAATACCAATAATTTGATCTGCCGTATGTCGAGCTATGGATCTTCATTCCTTCAGACTCGATCATTCTTAACAGTGAGTGACCTTGCAGGTTAAATAAAGATCTCGTATCCGGTTATTGCCTAGCCCTTCAATCGCCAGCGACGAATCAATTGGCTGACGAGAGCGGAGAATTACGGCAGCACCAATGAGATCGATCCTGTTTTCAACCGAAGATCCCGGCTTCTGATTACCTCAGCGCTATTGATATGCTATCGCTATCGCGCGTCAACTTAACTCGGGTTAGTGAGATCTGTTTCCAAACAATTTCGAGATCCCCAGGGACACGAGGCCTTTCGACATGTTTCGGGACGCGTCAATACATTCGCTGTTACCAACGACGCTGCTTCTTCTCTGCCTTGATGCTGGTTACGTCTTGGCAGCTTCGGAAGCCTCGGGTCTTGATCGCTGTCCAGATTATGTCGCTAATCATGGTGAGTAATATCTCATCGACCCATCGTCATCATGGCCTTGAGTGCTGAGCGAATATTGCAGCGCCACTAGTATGGCTTCATCCAGAAGATCGCTTCATGCCTAGCGATCTATCAGCTCACATAATCAACACAATACCGAAGCTCAATGAGCAACCGATTAGAGGACCTTCATCCGTTGACCTCTCGAATCTCGGGGAGCTCAATAGCTATGGTGGTGAAGATGTTGCGCTCACAGCCAAGGAAGATCCTCTCACTTATCCTCAATGGATTCTGGGTGAAGCACCGGATGATTCTGGCCGGATAGCCAACTCAGTACCCTGCGCCGTGATCTTGGTGGAGAAGAGCGACGTTGACATCGATGCATTCTACTTTTACTTCTACTCATTCAACGAGGGGCCAAATATCACCCAAGTTATGGAACCCATCAATCATTTGGTCGGAGATGAGAATTTGTCGTCAGGGATGCACTTCGGCAACCATGTTGGAGACTGGTAAGTCTGCTCCCACTCAAGGCCAGCTCAGCGGTTCCTCTAACCTTCAATATCAGGGAGCATAATATGGTCAGATTTCAGAATGGGACTCCTGTCGGTGTTTACTACAGCCAGCATATCGATGGCGTTGGTTTCAAATGGGATGACTCGGCGATCAACATCACTGATGGCAGGGTAGGAGAAGTGCTCATCCCCTCAGAATTCATTGGCTAACAAGTATCTCAGCCTATCGTGTATAGTGCCCTCGGCTCGCACGCCAACTATCCACAAAGAGGGTATGTAATATGGTTCTATTCTCAAACATTGACTCACCAAGCCACAGCCACCAGATCCACAACGCGGCAATGTTCGACTACTGTGACGAGGGCAAGCTATGGAACCCAGCCCAATCAGCCTACTACTATCGTTTCAATCCCGATTCCTTCACCATCACTCCGATTATCTCACCCTTTGAACCCTCTTCGACTGAGCCCGCTCAGAATTATACCTCCTGGTTCGACTTCACTGGCCACTGGGGTGACATCAGCTATCCTGACTCTGACCCACGGCAAGAAACGGTACCGCACTTTGGTCTCAAGCGCTTCAACTCTGGACCCAACGGTCCTCGATTCAAGCATTTGATCCGCAAGGGTCTCGTGCGTGACCACGCGCGAAAGATGGGCTGGAAAGAGTGGGCTGTCGGTGTTTTTATGTACTGGTATCCTTGCTGTATACGAGGCTGGAGATTATGGAGGTCTTTGGGGATCATGGCCGTGATGATGTCGGCGTTTATCCTTGCCGTTGTGTACGGAATTAGAAGGTTGAAGACGTGGAGGCAGAGACAGGTCTACACAAAACTGAAGAATGATGATATTCAGATGGAAGAGTTGAGGAGGGAAGAGGAATTCTTGATAGGGTCTGACGATGAGGAGGATGATCATCGACGATAGACGGGGCGAGTTCATATTTACTGTTCAAATAGACACATAGAATTAGACAAGCAACAAGACTTCCAATCATCCATCCCTTGATTCCCTATGGACGAGAAGTAAATATTTCCTCAATATTCCCGGCTAACCTTGCAACAAAGCTCTTGGGATGTCAACAACGAGCCAAGTGACTAACCCGGCATAGACTACTTATTCCACCCACCCTCAGCCTCGAAGATTTGACCAACCGCCTCGCTCACCTTTAGGAGGTGACGATCACGAAGTCTTGCAGACACAAGAGAGACTCCAACAGGTAAGTTACTCTTCCCACGAAAACCTGGAATATTGACCACTGGTGTATGTAACGCCTGTCCATGTCAGCTAATCCAAGATCCAGCATAGATCCACTCACCGTCCAAGTCGCTGCAAAAATAGGGCTTCCTGTGTTCCCAAGACCTTCAGGAGCTTCGTCAAAGACACTCGGAACCAGTACAGCGACATAGTTATCTGCCATCTTATCGAACCGCGGTCGTAGAGCTGCAAGCCCGTCATAAGCGTCGAGCTGGGCCTTTCGTGAGATTATGTGCTTCTCTTCCACTCCCTTAGCCAGCACTGGATCAAGCTTATCTTTGTCTTGGCAATATTCTGGCCATAGACTCGTTGCACCCTCGAGGCGTACGAGGGTCAAGTGCCAGTCAATGACCTGGTCAAAGTCTGGACCAAGATTAAGCTCTTCGATTTCGGCACCATGTGCTTTGAGAAGCTCTACAGCTTTATCCATAGCCGCTATCGTGCCCTCTCCAGCCAAGTCCCACTTTGACGTCCGACATACAGCAAATCTTGAGCCCTTGATATCTTTAAACGTGCTTTTCTCGTCATCGTGCAAAGCAAACACGTCAGCTAGGATCTCAAAGTCCGAAACGCTTCGGGAAAAGAAGCCAATCGTGTCAACAGTTGGAGCACAGAACTTCTGTCCCTCTCTTGTGATAGCTCCCCACGTAGGCTTGAAACCGTATATGCCGTTGAATGCTGCTGGTCGAACGATGGAGCCTACAGTTTGTGAACCAAGAGCAACGGGGATCTGAAAGTCTGCTACTGCGGCTGCTGAACCGGCTGAGGAGCCTCCTGGGGTATGAGAGGTACTGTGTGCATTGCGGGTAGCTGGGCCTGTGAAGGATGCGGCAAACTCGGTTGTTGTTGTTTTACCTGGAAACGATGAGAAGTCGGCGTTTAGAAAGGGCGGCTTGGCTTACCAAAGATGAGACATCCTGCTTGACGGAGAATCATGACCGACCCAGCATCGATTACGGGGTGATCGTTCTTGTATATAGTTGAACCATGTTCGGTCGGCATATCTGATAAATTTCAGCTACTGGTTCCGTCTCTAATAGCATGCTTTTGAATGCCAACCTTTTGTCAATATAATGTCCTTGATCCCAACAGGAAGGCCATGCCATGGTCCTCGCTGATTCCCTGGAACTTGATCTAATTTTCTAGCCTGTTCCAAAACAGCCTTTGGGTTAAGATACGCCCAAGCTTTCACATCGTCATCTCGTTCCTTGATTCGCTCAAGGAGCGATGAAGCATACTTCTCAACTGTGAGATTACCGGAGCGGATTTTCTCCAGGATTTGCGTCGCTGTGTGGTGCCACGGCTCCATATTTGAACAAGTTTCTTGAAGGTTGAGCTCTTGATGCAGTTCGGGGCTTGAAGTTCCCCGCTCGCTGACAGTGATGTAGATCCACTGTGATGAGGGGTTCGGATCTTGGTCCCGACATCTTTGATCAGGAACTTATCTCACTGGACAATGCCTCCGCGACGGGCCTCAGTTCGAAATCGCACAGATCAAACTTGACAATCTTTATTCTCAGATATAGACGCGTTCGATTGCAGCATAAAGACCAAGACCAGCCACTGCTCATGGATCGCTGCACCAACCGCCATCAACAACATAAGAACTGCCCGTCACTGCACTAGCTTCGTCACTACCCAAGAACACAATCACTTTCGCTACTTCCTCCGGCTCTAGATCACGCTGCAAACTCTGGCCGCGCATAACCTCCTCACGATACTCGGGCGTGAGAACCTCATCCCTCTGTCGCTGGGTCGCAATGGCACCAGGCATAACACTATTAATGCGAATGTTGTACTTGCCATATTCTTTACTCTGAGTACGCGTCAGACCCATGATCCCCGCCTTACAAGCGCCGTAGACTTGCGCGCGTTAGCAGACTGAAATGTCAGACAGGAATGATAACGTACCTGGAGTTCCTTGAGCGGGGATGCGCCAAGTGATTGACCCAAGATTGATGATGCTCCCACTCTGCGCCTCCCTCATAGCCGGAAGAACAGCTTGGCTCATGAAGAAAACATGCCGAAGATTGGTGTTTATGTTTACTTCCCAATCTTCAGGTCTGACATTCTCTGTTTGGAGCCTGGCTCTGTTTCCCGCGGCCGCAGCATTATTAACCAAGATATGTATCATGCCATGTTGATCTTGGATTCTCTTGACCGTGTCTTGCAGCCTTGGTAAATCTGAAACGCTGCAATTGTAGAATATCGGTGCTTTGGCTTGCACATTGGCGTCTTTGGCGCGCGACACAGCGCGGTCAATTGTCTTTTTCGCTGAGTCCTCAGCGATGTCGATGAAAATGACCTGGCTGCCCTGTAGCGTGAACAGCTCCACTGTAGCAGCGCCAATACCTTCCGCACCGCCTGTAATGAGCACGGTCTTGTCACGTAGACTGGGGTAAGTAGCGTGAGTTGCCATGGCTGCAAGTAGATGTCGATAAAAGTTGGAAATAAGTTATTGAAAGGAAGACATCATGAGAAGAGTATCTTTTTTGACCCCTCACTGATGCCGTATAGATGCAAGCCACTTTCACTGATGTAATGCCAGAGACAACGTTACAATGGTTTGTGACCATTTTACAAGGACTCCATTGGTGCACGCGCGGAGTTACTGTAAAAAGTCTAGGCCCCCCAGTACGGTATCATCGTTTACAATAAGTTAGGCCGCTCAACAGCGTGACAACCGTGTTCAACACATTGCTCTGCCAAAAGATATATGGAATCGCCTGAATATCACAGAATGTAGCATCCATTCTCGACCTACCCTTCTGACTTTATTGCGCTCTGGCCCGATAAGCTCCAGTGGGGTAAGATGGATATCTGCTAGCTTCCGCTCACGTGCCTCTGAATGATCATTTCAATTTCCGGGTTCCGTCCCCATCTTCATAGCCGAATCTGCTGATCGCAACAACTCGGATGAGTTTCATCAACAATCCCGGCCTTTGAACGGCCCTTCGATCAAAATGGAGCCCCGGAGTAAACAGGCTTGTGAGCCGTGCCGGTAAGACATCATAGTCATGAATATCGGACTCAATCGGGTTGACTTTCTTATAGGAAAAAGAAGAGCAAATGCACTGGTGAAAGGCCGACATGCTCATTCTGTGGAAGACTAAATCAACTATGTACTTACCGGTCTCCCGATCCAGTAAGGACAGCTGCTAAAAAAAGCAATAGGATCACCAAAAGGTAGGATCAATTGAACCAGTCATCGGGAGGAAGCTGACACAAAAAGTGCCCAAAGAGATGACTTACAGGAACGATTCCAGATGCTGGAGTCACAAGTGAAGGGTATTTATGAATTGCTTCAGTAAGTTCACCTTCAGCCATACATTATGAGTGATGACTCATTCTCCAGGCCGTCATCAGCCTCAGCTACTGGCCCCGGGCCCTCTCCAAGTACTTCTGCAAGTATACCATCAACAAGTTTGCAAGCAGAGTACAGCGCAAGTCCAAGAATGACTTCGCCACCATCGATTGATACATCCTTTGAAGTGAACAAGTATGTTGCTTTCTCTACCCAAACATTATTGTTACTAAATTTCCCAGTCCAGATGTAACATCGGAGGTTTTGGACCATCTCATAGAGATCTATCGTATCAAACTACATCTCCAGCCTTTACAACTTTTCAAGATATCTGAGCTCAAGAACACTCTCACTTCCTCACCAAAGTATCTTCTCTACAGCTTCTTGGCACTCACTGTACGATATAGTACACATGAATTCTTCAATGGCAAACAAGTCCAGGCGGTTGAGTTGTATGGCAGCTCTGCACAACAGGAGGTCGCCATCCTCGCTTCTCAGGGCATTCCCAAGCTCGATATTGTGCAATCCTTATGCTTGCTTGTCCTAGTTGATGTCGCTGGTAAGTCAATTCCAGATGCATCTCGTTGGCCGTAGACTGACCCAGGGAAACCAGCTTGCAAGCCAGGCCGAGCTTGGATGAGTATTGGAACCATGTCCCAACTCGAGGCTCTCCGGAAATTGTCCCAAATTTCTTTCTACGACTCATCGCCTGAACTTGAAGCCAGCCTGAGATGTCACTGGACCGTTGCTCTTCTAGAGCAAACATTCATGCCTCAAGAGCGCAGTAGTATATACGACAATGACGAACATAGATACCCAGCAAGTGCTCGTAGGCCACCGTCACTTCCGCCCACGAATGATGGCGAATGCCCTCCAGATCTCTTCTCAGACGATGCACCCGAGGATCTGGGAGTGACTGCATATTATATCAACGTTATCGAGATGTGGGGCCACCTCTCATCATACATGCATCAGGTCAGAATCGGGAAAGCAGAGACAGCATGGTTACCCGGTTCAATGTATTACATCCTCTGTGCAGAGCTTTACAAACATGAAACCAAGCTTCCTCATAGCCATCTACTGAGAAACGTCCATTTCACTAAAAGGATGGCCGCAGAGCTTCAAGATCAGCGCGAGTACTGGATTCCATGGCTTCTCATGCAAGTCGTCAACCACGCCATCACTGCTATTCTACAGCATCCTTTCATCCATCTGGTGGCTATGCGAGATAGATCTAGTGGACTTCAGGCCCGTTCCTTTTTACAGCAGACTGTCGATCAGGCTCTATTCAATTCAGCATGGGTGTTCAAACTCTTACGCCTATGCGAGGAGCTGCGCTTCGAAATCTGCGACCCTTTGGTAGGGCAGCTTGTAGCAGTAGTCGCAACGATACCGTGGCTATTCCAACGTGCAATTGACCCGAAAGTTGCCGGAAAGGCGAAAGGCGATCTAGAGTGGTGCAAAGGGTTTTTGGAGAGACTGTCATCGACATGGCCGCACATTGCGCAAAAGGTGCGTATCTCGTAGCTACTCAGTCCAGGCGCTAACAGGTTTTCAGCTCGAATTACTACAGACCTTGGACTCTACCGCAGACAATAGCTCACAGCCACCAGCTGGTAAGGGCATCTCTATCGTCTTCCATCCAGCTCTGTTTTGGGCTCTGGTGGATCCAAAGATCAGCCAGATGACACCGCTGTGCGGAGAGAGTTCAAGTCGTCCTCAAGATGCCACGATTCGCATCTCCACGCATTACGTCCATCCTTTGACTGAGACACAGGTGACCCAGTTGGCGCCAAACCAAAGAGAGGAATCATTCGATCCCTTCATGTTTGACGTTGGGGAACTTGAGGAAGTGAATTTGAACGATATCTTCTCACAATTCATGCCAGATATTTATGACATACAGTAACTTCGGTCACTTTCTCATTCTCCACCTAACTTTCCTCTCTTGATCAAACGATTACAATCATATCTGTATCCTGTACTATTTCTTGAGCTGTCAAGCCCAACTGGCTTGCAGCTATCATCATCTTCTCTTGATCGAGTGTCCTAAGGGAGTAGGGGGGCCAAGCATTGGAACAGTAGATATTTGGAGAGAAGTTGGAGTAAAGTTTAGATCGTCGGGGGATAATCCAAAAGTCGGAATGATTTTTATGCTTCCTCGATGGTATTAAGCTATCAATTGACATGCCGCAACTTGGATCTCTTGCTGGGGATCCGCTCACGTGCACGGCACATCGATACTGTAGATAGGGTCGCACAACAGTTCACATCCGTCCCCACTGGACACTTGAGTGCAGTATATCAGACGTCAGTTTTCAGCCAGACGCTCAATCTGACCTACCAAACAGCATCGCCTGCCTCCATCTCCTCATCATGGATCAGACCAACAAGATCGTAGTCATTGGCGCAGGCCTTTTTGGCCTCACTACAGCCAAGCAGCTCGCGCTAGAAGGTCACCAGAACATTACTGTGCTTGACAGGCATATGCCGCCTGTAAGTACCCCAGTCTCAGTGACGTAGATCCGCTAACCTCTTCAGGTGCCGGATGGTTCCAGCTCGGACATCTCCCGAGTCATCCGATTTGACTATGCCGACACCGATTACTGCTCCCTTGCGTACGAAGCTTATCGGAAATGGTCTCAAGACCCAAAGTATAAGGGTATTTTCTACCAGACAGACTATATCATTGCTGGTTCGAGAAGTACACCTGAGAAGTCTTGGACAGATAAGACGATTGCTCAGCTTGATAAGCGACAGCTGCCTTATACCAGATTGGCAGATGCAGCTGATGCTAAGCGGAGATTCCCAATTTTGACTGGCGAACTTGCCCAACCTAATTTTGAGGGCTACTTGAACAAGTCTGGCGGCTGGGCTGATGCGAACAAAGCCATCAAGCAACTCCGGGATGAATGTCTCGAGCTAGGCATCTCATTTATCGCTGGTCGAGCTGGAACCATTATCGGCTTTGACAGCGATGCTCAAGGTGTAATCAAAGCAGTCAAGACCCTTGAGGGAACTCCTATTCGAGGCGATCACTTCATTCTTGCAGCAGGCGCTTGGTCTTCCGGTATTGTCCCTACTTACAACTCAACACTATCAACAGCACAAGCGCTTGGCTTCCTTCGCCTCACAGACGATGAGATGATCAAGTACAAGAACATTCCAATTTACATGAACTACGCCACCGGATGGTTCAACTTTCCTCCCCACGAAGATACCAAGATGCTCAAGTTTGCTGTACACGGCTGGGGCTATACTCGAGCACCTTCCAAGGGCGACAACAACTCTGTCAAGTCCAACATCTCCGTTCCGCCTCCTGTTTCTAGGGAGCGAAAGAACTTCGTTCCAGCTGATGCTGAGGAACGTCTTCGAGCGGGCTTGCGCGAGATGTTGCCTGAGCTAGCTGATCGTACCCTTGCTAGGGTAGCTCTGTGCTGGTACACAGATACACCTACCGGTGACTTCATCATGGACTATCATCCTGATTATAAGAACCTGTTTGTTGGCGGAGGCGGAAGTGGACAGTAAGTGACAGCGGCCCTCGTTATCGATACCTAACTGACATCTCTTAGCGCGTTCAAGTTCCTGCCAGTCTTGGGCGAATGTATGGCATCGGCTTGGAAGAAGAAGCTGCCCAGTGACTTAGCAGAGAAGTGGAAGTTCCATACTGAATATGAGCATCGTGAGGATACCTTCCTTGGTGATGGCAGCCGAGGTGGCCCAGAAAGACGAGAGCTGAGTGCAGCCGAGAAGGCGAAACTGGACGGAGGAGACAGGCCTAAGCTGTAGTTATCAGTCCCCGGGAAAGTACATATCCTTGATGGTATAGTCATGCTTCATATTAGCAACAAAGCTTTATAAGATATATCTGAAGGCTACTGATCACGTCGTCCTTCAACATATGTCGAGTGATTTGGCAGCAAACCCGTCAATGCTCTCTAGTACCATCACGAAAAGCTGCGATAGCTACGAGCATGGGCCAAGGTCTAACCTGCGTCAGTCTAGCTTAAGTCAAACTTTATTGACTCATGCCTGCCTGGTCAAATGCGGTTGCGCCATCAGTGCAAACCCCCGACATCGTCTGATCGAGTCAGATGCAGCCCTGCAATACTAGTAGAGGTTTAAGTTTAAAGACGCGATCCATTCACACAGCAGGAATATTCTTCATGTCAAATATGCACATGTGTAAATGCTTGGTGATATAACAATCTGAACTACCTATATGCTAACGCGTTTAATCAATAATCTTGGGCTCCATTTCGATATCCTTCTTCTTTCCGAGGACTTCCTTCTCTTGCTGGACAGCCACATGGTTGTTAAGCAAATGACTTGGATCACGGATAAAGCAGGCCGCGATGATAGCCAATACACCCAACGGGATCGTCGAGTAAAACACGGTTCTGAATGCGTGAGCGTATGTGTTCTTGAAAGCGGCAGCTGTGGCTTGGAGAACTGGCTCTGTTACGTTGGGGACCTTGGCCATGGCCATAGGAACGCCGACTGCATTCTGGATAACAGCTGGGATCAAGGCAGGCAAGTCCTTGGGAGAGTATCCCGCACCAATGGCAGCCCCAGCAATGTTGTTGCCGAGGTCGCGGTTGACGATAGAGGTCAAAATTGTGCTGAACATGGCGTTACCGAGCGATCCGCCAGCGCTACGGAATGTACCCATGAGACCGGCCGAGACTCCGAGCTCCTCCTGAGGAACCAAGAGACCCGAAGAGACGTAGGACAAGACTGTAACCCAGGTGAAGCAGGACTGGCCGAACATGGGGAGGAGAGTCCAACCAGTCTTGTTGTTAGGGACCACGGCGGCGTATGATGCGGTGAAGACGGTCTGCATGAGAAGGGCGAAAACAAACTGATATCGGATGTGCTTGAGCTTGTGAACAAGACTAGGCATGATCCAACCTCCAATGATACCGGACATGCTTGCGGGGACTGAGATGACACCGATTTCGATAATATCGTTAGTGAACATAAACAGAGTGCCCTGGTTGCCGAGCGTGACGATTCCCTGCCAGATCATGCCAGACACGAAGAGGACCACAAGATACACAGTGAATTCTCGGTACATGCGAAAGATCTTGATGGGGAAAAGTGGCTTCTTTGGAACGGTGAAGTCGTATACGAAGGCTGCGATGAAGATACAGGCACCGATCGAGATGGTTGTTGCAACGAGTGTCATGGACCGGTGGGTAGCGCCGAGGAAGGTGACACCGATCAAGAATACGGTAAGGCCGGTAGCAAAGAGGAGAAGTCCGATATAGTCGAGCTCCTTGACTTGCTGCCAGCGGGTCCTCTCAAAGTCATGTTGGGGTCGAGATGGGGGGAAGTAGCAGATGAAGGTTCCGATCAGACAAATAGCAGCGTAGATGATAGTGATATAATAACACCATCTCCAGCTCGCCTTGAGATATAGATGGGTAGCGATGAGGCCGGCTAATGAACCCCATGGGATAGTGATGCAGAACTCGGTCCACGCCAAGCCAATACCTCTAGAAATTGAATTAGAAAATGGCCTCGCGCCGAAGTTTCAATTGAAACACGTACCTGTACTTGTTGGGCAGGAGTTCAGCGATTCCAGGATACGCGACCATAATGGTGCCAGCACCAAAGCCTACCAAAGTAGTTCCAGCAACGATGTGAAGTGTATTCTGTGAAACAGCACAGACAATCTAGCCAGAAGTTGTGTTAGACAAGAGGAATATCCCATTTTGAGAACATATCGGGCAACTTACACCACCGACCAGGACGATAGTCTGGCCGCACAATAGGACGTATCGACGACCAAACACGTCACTCAAACCACCAGCAATAGAAAAGGCGACGGCAGAGCCAATGGACCAACTACCAGGAATCCAAGCGATGTTCTCGGTGTCTCCCAATGCCATACCGATCTGCTGAAGGATCTGGGTAGGCATGATGAATCCGGTCGCGATGGCGGGAACGTAGGTCAGGCCCATGAACTAAAGGAAGAGGCCACTTGTTAGTACAGCCCAGGTCACCATTTTAGAGCAAAGTTGAGCAGATAACTCACGAAAACAGCCAACATTGTGGATATGGCGACTTTGGGAGTCGGCTCGAGGTCGGGGTTTTCGACATATTGAATTGAAGGGGGTCGCTGGTCATCTGTGGGCAGGGCTGACTTCTTCGCGTCGCCTGCAGGCGCTGCAGAAACCTCTGGGTCGGACGCCATGTTGACAGACTCCAATTGGTGTTGAATACTATCGAATAATGGATCGTGGCAGAAATGAGAGGCGGTTTAGGATGAGATATACCACCTTGAGACGTGAAGTTGTACAAGTTTGAAAAATTAGTTGACCTGGAGACGGGGCCCAGGCTTATATAGATTGGCCAACTGGAAGGTTACGCTGATGCTAATTAAACTTTTGACTAGTTGTGTGTGATAAGGCAACTGCCCCAGGAAATTGAAATAATGCGGGGAGGCTTGACACTACTGTAACGCCCTGTGAGCAAGGAGATGGTACGTTATGGTCAGCATGGGGTAATCCCTCGCTTCTTCTACCCCGCAAGATTGTACAAGGTAAACCTCGGTCAATAAATGATTAGCATATTGTGCAAGATTGGGATGAGTCGATGGGATTGAGTCGAAACGACTGCCGTGATTGCCGCGTATGAAATCAAGAACCATGCTGAGATTGGCGGCGGCTGTCCATCATAATGAGGGGAGAATGGATAGCTCCACGTGGGGGACTTCGATAAGACGGCAGAAACGAGCCTCTAGACGCAAGCTAGTGCAGCCGAGAATCGAATGGGGCCCCAGACGGAATCTGCGGAGAGGCTCAGCCCCTTGTCTCAAGATCTTGGGGAAGCAAACTCAAAGGGCTCTTTGGCCGTACATGGGATAGCATCAGACAAAACGTCGGTATTTGCACCCCGAATAGTCTAGATACTCGGTCATGGGGACACCGAGACGCATTATCGAAGCGATCACAGCTTCGGGCCAGAGAAAGCTTAATATCTTGACTCCATTCCGGTTGTCCATCACGGCAAATACTTGGCATCAAACCGATAGTAGAGGCCATTTCTAGATTGCGATTTTTTATCAGGAGCACCCATGTGGATTTGACACACAGCCAATCGAAGCGTTACAATGACCGACCTACTCAAGACTGCGTGACAGGTTAAAGAACCCCGTCTGTCCCGCCTTACATCACGTAGAATTTTTTAGATACCACCATCCCAAATAAAATGGCCGATTTTCACGCTAATGCCCAGTTGGTAAAGGGGAACCCGCCCTGGACGCGCCGCATCGCATACAATGTCCAAATCCGGGCAATACAAGCGACTCTCACAACCATTGACTGGTTGGGCTCGTTCAGCAGAACTTCAGCCAACGCACCCAATATTATCAAGACATACAATGTGAGAGGTCATTTGCCTGTGCGGTAAGTTTTCTGCACAAATTCTCGACGCCTCGGCTTTGGATTTCCGTTTCCGAGGAGTGTCTGCTTTTCGAAGTCTCTCTCTTCACGTTCCAGCGCTGATTAGTGTTGTAGCATTTTTCTTCCTGCTTCCTATGAAGCCGATTCATCCAAGCCTCTTCCAACACTGTTTACTATTCATGGTGGTGGCTTTTGCATAGGCTCCTCCCAGGATGATGACGCTTGGAACCGTTCCTTTTCCGACACTCACTCCGTGTTGGTCATTGCACTGAACTACAGCAAAGCCCCAGCAGCCCCCTTCCCTACTGGCTTAGATGATCTTGTATCACTATACCACGCCGCTTTGGATGATGAGTCTCTTCCTATTGACAAGGCAGACGGCGGACGTATCGCCATCTGTGGGTTCAGCGCAGGCGGCAATCTGAGCCTGGGCTTGTCTCAGCGCCTGCTCCAGTCTGACCACTGCACTTGTTATCCTCGTGCAGCCATCTCTGTCTATGGCGCACTTGATCTCAGCCGTTCCCCAGAGGCAAAAATTAGTACGCGTCAGTATAAAACAGATGCTAGTCTCGGCTCCCCGCGCACGTCCGCGCGCGATCTCCTCCTCGGTATGGCCCCGCTCTTCGATTGGAGTTATCTGCCCGTTGGACAGGACCTGCGAGATCCTCTCGTGAGCCCTGGACCGTGCGCTGATCCAGATGATCTCCCTCCCCATGTTTTCATCATTGCGTCGGAATTGGACATGTTGGCAAAGGAGAGTCTGGAGTGTGCAACCCGTTTGGCACGAGCAAGGGGAGGGTCCGGAATATCGGACGCTGATTCCGAGGTTGCTTGCTGCGGGCGTTCAGAACCTGGAAAACCTGGGGAGCTGGAGTTAAAAGATAAGCGCTTCGCTTGGCAGGAAACCTTTCCTGACGGCAGCGTCAGATGGCTCCTGGTGCCGGATGTCCTGCATGGTTTCGATAGTCTTCCCATGCGTGAGAGGGTTGGAGACAAAGAGACGATAAAGGATGCAGAGCTCAAGACAGAAGCATATTGTAACCTGCTAGGTGACTGGCTTCTTAACACTGTCTTCGATGCTTGAAGAAAAGATCACAAACAGACTCGACTCAGTCCTCAGCTCAGCAAGTCGCCAGTCATTTCATTGAACATAAATATTGAATACGCTTTAGTTCAATGTTCCTTCAGCTTCTTGTGTATAATTAGTACGACTTAACTATAGGGAATTACCTACTTCAGAAATTACTAATAAGAGTGACTCGTTAGAACGTACTGTATATAAAAGATAAAATGACACAAACTTATCAATATCGATCTATTTGTAATAATTAGTGCCAAGAGAATCTAGACTCTTTGGAGCGTATGCCTGGATGATGTCTGACCCAAGTTGGTGAACGAACCGGTGGATAGAGTTGGTACAGGGATAGGCATGCTTTGAATGCCACCTTACATACCCTAACCTTGTAAAGTATGTCGGGAAAGGCCCGAGTTGCATTCTGAGTAGATCCCGAGACACTCGGGCATCAGCCGCTCACAGTAAGTACAGCACAACCTGAGATCAGTCCATTTCGAAGTGGCCTCCGCTGCCAGCACCAGATTCCCAACCCATCGATGCGACTTGCCTAGATCCCTCCAATCTTCCATTGTGAATTGATGCGTCCGGGTTGCTTTCCATGCAAAAACGGACGAGGTCATTAGGCCTAACTCGTCGCTTCTTACCTGGAGCGACTACCCAACCCATAAGGTCTCAATGACTGCCCTTATAAGTTTGACGATAATTTCTCGACTTGGTCTCCCAATTCAGCCGTACTCTACTACCGAGGACTTGAAAGCAGTCCACGACAATCTCTATCGTTTGTTTGCCAAATAAATTCCTTCTTATTGTCGTATGCTAGTCGAGATGTCATAGACTTGAACAAGTAAAATCTTGATACCGTGGTCGGGTAGGTCAACTCGCAAACTGTTTTGTATAACTAGCGGCTAATGATAACTGCTTGATAATCTGAGCATTTTTAACAGCCGAAGTATCCGACGCATCTTGCCCATGGCCGTTCATAACCCTTCGAGATGCCATGAGAGGCTTGCTCGCAACGTCCACACACCACAATCAGACCCCGAGTCCACACCAGCAACGCGAAGTATCCCAAGCATATCAGGTTATAATAGAGGCTTGCAAGGATAGAATTAAATAAAGTCCCCTCCTTCTTTGGAGGAAGCGGTTACACGGATGACCCGGAGCTGGATGATTCTGCGACCAACTAAGACTCACCCGAGCATGGCCATCTGAGAACAACATAATGGTGGCATACATCACCAAGCAACGTTTCTCGGCTTGCTAGCCTCTCTGGGCGTGGGGCAGGTCACGTTGAGATTCAATCGCTGCCAGTCATTCTCTACTCGTTCGTTACTCGTGTGTGATGAGAAGAGCATTACAAATCACCAAAGGCCCAAACATGGTGAGTTATCCAGGCACTCATATTCAGCGTACAGTATGAGAAGATGCTTGAAGACAGCATTCATGGATGATAGTCGCGGTGGATAACGTCATTGAATGTTGATAGGTCGCCGAGAGCTTTCTATTGAAACAATTCATATCAAGCGCTCCTCACTTATCGTCGGGGCCATTTTAGTCACTCGATATATCAATGTTAGCCAAACCAAAGTACTATGAGATGCAACCGGACTCTTCGTGATGGTTTTGTGCGTGGCCTTGAACGCACCAAAGCTTTCATTTAGTCCAGGCCGAAAGGGCCAAGCCGCAAAGGATGGATTCGACAGAAACATTTTGTGAATAAAGTGTTGGAGGCTTTATCATAGATTCTCACATATCAGCGGTATTTCGGTATTATGGCCGGCGGTCGTCGGTATTGTGCGACTCCAAATCCCGCCTCGATTGGTCTAGCGGCTGATGTTGGATGC
Source organism: Fusarium pseudocircinatum (assembly GCA_013396035.1). Classification (NCBI taxonomy): domain Eukaryota; kingdom Fungi; phylum Ascomycota; class Sordariomycetes; order Hypocreales; family Nectriaceae; genus Fusarium; species Fusarium pseudocircinatum. Next base: position 136,827 of record JAAOAS010000150.1, read on the forward strand.
TCATCACTTACTCCAACTTGATCAGATGACGCAGCCATGTTGCATACCAAGCCTCAGCTTCCCCTCAATCAATGAAAACCTACCAGTTTCAAATCATAACAAAACAACCTCATAATCAAAAATGAAGCCGTCGCCATTTACGTTTGACCCTCGTGCCGATACTCTGCTCATTCTGCAAAACCCAAACGCGCATCTACAAGAGGAAAATGAGGTCCAAGTGGACTCGGAGCCGGAGTATGAACGGCTTGGGTCCGATGAGGCGGGGTTGATGGAAACAACAAAGGCACGACGCGACTCACCAATGACTTTGGATAACGATCAGAGTTATCCGAGAGGTTCATTAGAAGAGGGCGGGTCTACTCAGGTCGAATTCCGGGTTTCGTCGAGACATCTGAGTCTTGTCTCACCGGTTTTCCGGGCGATGCTGGAAAGCCAATTCAAAGAGTCTCGGCCAAATAACCAAGGGCTCTATGAGCTCCAGGCTAGCGAATGGGATGCCGAGGCACTCGTGATCTTGCTCGACATCATCCACGGTCACCATCGCGAGGTCCCGAAACGGATTTCAGTGGAGACGCTCTCGCATATAGCGATTATTGTCGATTACTACGGCTGTCACGAGATCATGGAGCTGGTTTTCGCTGCTTGGGTGAGCTATCTCGGACCGCCGGAAGAGTTCGTCAAGCAAGATCCGATGCGATGGCTGTTTATTTCTTGGGTTTTCAGACAAGAATCATTATTTACAACCGCGACGAAGATGCTGCTCTTATATGACAATGGCAAATACGTGGTTGACCTACCAATACCCCAGCCAATATTAGGTAATGACGCGCCAAACCAATTCTTCATCCACGACACTGATAATCCATAGATAAAATTGACGACAACCGTCAATTCGTTCTCAATACTCTCTTCGGCCATCTCTACAATCTCCAACAAGATCTCCTCGAAGGCAAAGCCGGCTGCTCAGAAACATGCGCCAGTATGCTTCTCGGCTCACTGATGAAGCAGATGCGAACAAGAGGTCTCACGCCTGTTAGACCATCAATGCCCTTTGATGGATGGAGAGTTGAAGATGCGCGTAGTATGATTCTTGGCTTCGCGGCGCGACCTTGGCGCGTGCCTGGAAGGTCCACGGATCATCCTTGTACGTTGAATAAGTTCTTGTTTTCACGCGTCAGCTTGACGCTTGCGCATGCGAAAGGGCTTGGATTGAAGGATTTTGAAGGGAGCCCTTGCGCGTTGTTCCAATCGATGAGCTCATAGTAGCTCAAGTATACGTGCCTCACGTGTGCTAGATATATTGTTCATCAATGTCTAAGCATATACTCCGTAGTCAGCGTATATCTCATGACTTACTTGAAGTTAGCCATTTATAAGATATGCCTTAATACATGTCTGCAAGTCATATTGCTCATAACACCGATGAATTTTAGCTACCTTGTTCCAGCGTTGAGTCCTTCGGGTAGAAGGGGAATACTTGTATTACAGTTTTGCTCTAAGCTATTAGCTATTAACAGTTATGACAGCCTAGAAAGGATAAATAAATAAAGGATTAATAATTTAGAAAATTAACTATAAGCCTGAGAGTTTCTTTATGAGGCTACCTTTGGTTAAGTATGATATAATTAATAATAACTTTTATACTAGCTATAGGGTATTCAAGACACTGGCACGTGTGAGACAACAAAGAGACAACAAGCGGGGCTGTCGGGATCTTAACCTTGTAACCGAGTTTTGACCCCGGCTCAAGGGGTAAGCTATTCCTAATATGCTTAGTCTGATCGGGTCCAGATGCTGAGCTACGGTAGCTGGGATCTTCCGCCGTGGAATTGGAATGAGGCTGCAGGTTCGTCTCGTGTGTTTATACCCCGCAACGCGTAGAACTCAGCTTTTGTCGCGAGATTTGACTGCTTTCGTGTTTTCCTGATGACTTGAAGCGTTTTTGCTCGACCATGAGCGCTATGGAGAGACTATTTGCCCAAGGCGTCAATAAATTATTTTGCTTTTTACTTGCCGAGATTGGAGCTCCATTTTTAAGAGCTATGACCTGGTATGTTTGCATTCCGTTACAGCTGAGCTCCCAGGCCCAATGAGAGGTCAATATTTCGTCCCATATAGGACTAGGTCCCAACGCCACTAGCCCCCTTACCTGCAATTTTCTGGCCTGAGCTGCAATCGTCAGCGCAGCAGATACAGATTGCAACTCTCCAAATTCAATCAATCAACAACAATCTCACTCTCCCTGCGCCCACTCGACGACACTTTGTGAGCCTCATCTAGTGATAGGCACGCAAGCAGCAACCATTACCCGAGGACTCAGCGCACTCTGAGAATGCTGATGCGATAACGCGACCGATAGAGGAGTCAGCCAAAATGGCGGGCCAAGAGCCTCTGCGACAGTTTCGGGATGTCAAAGATGCCGTCTATCGCTATGACGCCGTTTTCGCGGCAATCAAATCGCCAACTGAGATTTATGAGGACAAGTTGAGATCCGTTCAAGATCGCATCGCGCAAATATGGTCCGAATTACCGTCGGCGCCGCCGGACCAAATGTCCAGGCTCCAGGAAAACCTGATTGAGCTGGGCGGCCAGAAGAAAGAACTGGAAATCGACCAAAAGAACAATATTGACCACCATGAAAGAGTTCACGCGCACAAGATTCGGCAAACCATGGACTCGTTCCGCGACCATCTCTTTCAACTCATGGGACCATCCAGTGGGCAGTCTCAATTTCAGATGACGCCTGACACTACGAGGCTTGGAACTGATCGAGTTGAGAGCGCGCCCGTCGAACCCGAGTTTCCTGAACCGGCACCCATAGTTCCCGTTTCTGCAGATGATGAGATGGACGATGGACCAATGTTTGATGATAGCCTGATGGATGACACCATGGAAGACGGTGCTGATCACGAACCTGCGGAAGACATCTTACCCCAGGAGGACAGTGTGATGCAAGAACCTGTTGAGACTGAACCCCACAACGAAGAACCCATAGAAGAGCCGCCTACAGAAAACCCAACAGCAGACGAACCTTTCGAAGAGGTTCATCCCAATGAGGAACCTGCGGAAGAAGAAACTGCTGAAGACGAAACCGTTCAGGAACCGGCAGAGGAAGACCCTATGGAGAGGGTGTCCGCCGACGAAGAAGCAGGCGCGGACAGTACTGAACAGCCTGATGGCCACCAAGTTGCAGAAGCAGAAGCAGAAGCAG
>JAAOAS010000151.1:0-29829 GCA_013396035.1 Fusarium pseudocircinatum
ATCTATATGTGTATACTGTGTTATCATAATAAATGTAGAAGAATAAATTATATTATTTATCTCCCCAATCTAAAAGATGTCCAGTTATATTTTGCTGAAATAAGAACATAAAATCATTCATAATCCATCTGCTCTAGGGTATTCATTCTCATGAACCATTTCTCAGGTACCGTACACGCTAACTCTTCACGGTAAGTTACATCCAATCTCCCACTTCACCAATCACATCACTTGTTTTCGATGGCGGTCAAAATGCATCAACCAATGTCAGCATCCAATCTCAACCACCCAACGCCTCTCGCCAAGACACAATGAACGCCGCCAAGACCGCCGCAGCCAATCCGGGCTCAGCGACTGAGACAACAACCTACCTCAAACTACTCAGCCTCGTCGTTCTCCCCTTCATCGTGACATACGTCCTCACCTCCTTCGGCAACAAGGGCTATCAGCATGGCCAAAGCGCACGAGAGCCCCCGAGGGTTCCGTACTGGATCCCATACGTAGGAAACACAATTGGCTTCGCTTTTTACACTGAGGGCTTCTTGTCGTCTATTCTGTAAGACCCCCCCGGACCGCCAAGTCTTGGCCATGCACTGATCTGCGCCAAGATCAAAATTCGGAAATGTCCCGCTACGTATCTTTGTCGGCGCAGAGGATATGTACTTTATTCCTCATGGCCAGCCTATCATTGAACTGTTCAAGGCGTCGAGGCATTTGACTACAAAGTCTCTTGGTGTCATGACTGTTCGAGATGCGTTTGGCTTGCCAGTGTGTGACATGCCGATCTATGTCGATGATGATTCCAAGTTTGGGCATGTTGATCCGTTGAAGAGATTTGACTTTGTTCAGCATCGTGATTTACATGCCCTTCTTACAGGAGGGCCACTGAATTCGATGACTGCAAAGTTTGTGGAGGTCTACTCTGATATTATTGCGAAAGACACCAGGTTGAGTGAGAATGAGTGGACTGAGGTCGATGATCTTTACGAGTGGCTTAAGAACAATCTTTTCCGCGCTGCAGTAACTGCTCTGTGCGGCGACAAGTTTCTCGAACTTTCACCGACCTTCCTTGAAGACTTTTGGTTGTTTGACTATCGTCTGCCCAGCCTATTCAAGCGCATGCCTAGGTGGCTTGTTCCGAGAAGTTATGCAGCCAGAGACAAGTGCGTCGAGAGCGTGCTGCGGTACCATGAACATGGAAACAAGCTATTTGACTTTACTGATGAAGACGGTGTTATCAAGAAGGATTGGACACCAGAGTTTGGAACGAAATAGATGAGCGCTAGACAAAAGATGTTCCAGAGCGTTGGCTTGACCCCGCGAGGTGGCGCTGCTCTTGACCTGGGGCTCATGTGGGCGTAAGTCAATAACTAACAACTTATGGGCTTCACTGATGATTTGTAGGGTAAATGCTAATGCCATTCCCGCGGGCATGTGGATTCTCCTCGATATCCTACTCGACAAGGACTTGAAGGATAGAGTAATGACAGAGATGCAGCCTTCATTTATTGAAAACTCTCTATCTTTTGATATTGAAAAGCTCTGCTCCGGCCCCTTGATCAATTCTATCTACCTCGAGACGTTACGTCTTCGCGTTGCTTCACCCGTTGGACGAACATCCATCATTCCCAACCTCAAATTCGGCAAGTGGCAGCTCAAGCAGGGCGTCGGCATGCTTTCCTCATCATGGGCTGGCGGCCATGATCCCGACTTTTGGAACACTGGATATGTACAACCTGGTGGAATTGAGGAGCATCCCGTTGAGTCATTCTGGGCAGAGCGGTTCCTAGTCTACGATAATGATCCAACCAGCGGTCCAGTTCGCCCAACCGCTCCTGCGGAAAAGCCCACAAAGCGTACCTCAGAGGAGGACCGTAAAGCACGGCCTACCATTGATGGAACGCTCGGATATTGGTATCCTTACGGTGGCGGAACAAAAATGTGTCCTGGTCGGTTTTTCGCCAAACAAGAACTCATGGCTGCTGTAGCTGTTGCTCTGCGTGCATTTGACATCGAACTTGTTGACCCCGAAGCGGCGAGTAAGGTCAGGCCGAATATGGATTACTTTCCGTTTGGAACTATTCCGCCCAAGGGCAAGGTCGCGGCTCGGATTAGGAGGCGAAAGCTCTGATGTGGCTGAGCTGGGTTTCCGATGTAACATCTCTCGGATATTGATTATAGAATTGAGATGTAGTAATCAACACATGGAAATTATTTGTAATCCAAGTTATGATCTTTCATGATTCAATGATGACAGGATCGTGCAAGTATACCCGCATCATGATGTGTTCAACTCCACTGTAACTTATGTAATAACGGTTATGGATACAAATAAATCTACCACTCTAGCTTTTCCTCTCTGAATGTACCGGAACTGCACGCAATTCATTTAACGTCGCAAATTCTCAAATTTTCGTCAACTTGAACTGCACCATGGCTACTATGAAAGCTATCGGGGTCTCGAAGTACGGCCCGGTCGATAACCTCGAATCGCGCGACGTCCCAAAGCCTTCGGATCCTACGGGCCGGCAGGTTGTCGTCAAGTTTGTTCCATAGTCTCAATTCCATTTAGATTCAGAGGTACTTATGCTGTTCAGCGTCAAAGCCTGTTCTGTCAACCCAATTGATCACAAGGTTCGATCAGGAACCTATGACGATGCACCCGGTAATTCCACCAGCTCGAATCATGCGGGGGTAAGACTAACGAATTTATAGACTACTATGACCACGTACCAAAAGACTTTCACATAATCGGCTTCGACGGGGCCGGAATAATTGAGAAGACCGGGCCTGACTGCCAACTCTTCAAAGTCGGTGATAAAGTCTCTTGGGTAGGCCCATCGACTGATCAGGGAAGCTATGCGGAACATCAACTCGTAAGCGAGCTAGCCTGCGCCAAAAAGCCAAAGAATCTCGATTTCGTTGATACTGCGAGCTACGGTTTGACTTTCATGACAGCATATCAGTCGCTGTATCGGAGGATGGAGGTGAAGCCTGAGGAGCAGACAGGTATCTTGATCGTGAGTTCGGGACAGCTTTCGACATGGCGATATCGAACTGACATTATTTCTTAAGATAAATGGAGGAGGTGGTGTTGGAAGTGCTGCTATTCAGCTTGCGAGGAGAGTCCTTAAGCTTCCGGTCGTAGTGGCCACGGCATCGAGACCTGAGACGATCGACTCGTGCAAGCGAATGTGCGCTACACATGTTATCAACCATAGAGAGGACCTTGTCAAACAAATCGACGATTTAAAGCTCAATGTCCCCATCAAGCAAGACCCTTCCGTCCGATCAACCACATCACTCGCTAACAGACACAGATACGTCTACATCGTCGCCCGAACCGAGCAATACACTCAATCGATCGCCAAAATCTGCGCCCCATTCGGAAAAGTCTGCACCGTCGTGCAAGCAGACGTGAGCCTCTACGGAACAGAATTCATGTCCAAGTCACTTACATTCTCATGGGATTGGGTGGGTTCTGCTGCATATCATGACACAGGCGTTGAAGATTACCATGAGATGCTAGGAACTATCTCAAGTCTTATGGAGGATGGGACACTGTTCTCTACAGCTGGAACACGGCTGAGGTTGACGCTTGAGGGGTTGAAGGAAGCGCATAGGAGGGTGGAGAGTAGCACTACTGTTGGGAAGATTGCGCTTGGGGTTGATGAGCCTGGGGAGGGGGAGCCGTTTGCTTAGGTAGCATATCTCTGATGATTTGGCCGCTGGTGAGCCAGCACATTCGATAAGGGATGAGGTTTCCAAAAGCAAGAGGTATATGTCTATAAAGTCTTCACTACAGTGGTATCCGCGATAATCAATACAACACTCTCTCAAGAGAACCTTGACCAGCTCCTTCATCTAGCTCGCCACCCCAACTGCCCCAAAGTTGATTGTCCCAGTACTTCCCAACTGATTCAACCAACCCTCCACATCAGAACTCACACCAACAGCAAAATCCTCCTCAACAACCCCAACCTGCCACGTATTCGTAACAACCAAATCCCCTCCCTGAGCAGAAATGACGCTGAACGTCAACGCCGATCCAAACGTCGGTGCAGTCTGCGTGAACGTCGCACTCTCAATAGCCCACTTATCACCCTCCACTTTTCCCTGTATAACGCCAAGATTGCTTATCTCCCATGAGTATGATCGCGTTTTGCCATGGTCCTTGACGAAAGACTGCCAGTCCTTGACGAACTTTGCTAGTCCGATATGATCGTTCTTGGTACCCAAGTCCAGCTTGGCTGATAGACCGTCTCGTATCGCCTTCGCGCATGACCAGACCGTGGCTTCCAGATTAGCGCTCATGTTTGGTTTGGTTTGGGCCTCGTTGATTTGTTCGCGAACCTTGGCAACGAGTTCTTCATCGAATGTAAACGGCCAGTACGCCACGCTATTGATCGCCGTCTTGTTCATATCGATGCTAGGATGGCCTGGCTTCTGAAACTGTCTTAGACAAACAGGTGTACCGCATAAGAACGCAGAAGCTTTGATCTCCGCCAGTCTCGTCGCCATCGACACCGCAATGAGCGCGTGCATGAGCCCCGTCAAAGTAGTGCCGTGCAGGCGACACGCGTCGAGGACAGGCTTTAGCGCCTTTGTCGCAACTTTCGTCACCACCATACTCGTTGTCGAAGGTTCTGTCGGTATTGGTGCCCATGTGGCCATGTGAGGTAGTTCTTTCGCCTTTATCGAAGCAATAATATCCCGCCCAAATTCACCAACGATGAAATGCAGGGAGACGGGTAGCTTGATCAAGTGATGCAATGGAGGCGTGAGTTCGGTGTTCGGCACCTCGAAGACGCGGTTTTTGATGATCACGCTATCGTCTGGTGTGTTGAGACAAGTGAAGAGACTGTCTTGGAAAACCTTGCCGCTCTTACCATCTGCAGCGGTATGTTCCCAGGCAAAGACGATATCGATAAAGTTGGCATCGGCTGGCCTGAGTACAGTCACTCTCCAACCAGGTTGGGTCTCGAGATTTGTGTAGGGCTCATTGACTTGCCATTCCAAGGTAGCGTGGAGAATCGACTCGTGCGTTTCTTGATCAGAGACTGTCCGCCATTCTATGTGATTATTCAAGTCAATCTGATCCAGTCGTACCCAGTATTGCTTCTTAGAATCCACGTTGATTCGTCCAACCGTGAAAAGCGGATGCTGCAGAATAGCTCGGGCGAACGCATTATCAACAATAGCTTGAAATGCTGCAGCATCCGATGTGAGTAGTGCTTCGGGGATACGATAACGACATGATATCGCACAACCAATAATTGCTCCTAACGAGTAATGAGCAGCTTGGAGGTGTTCACTGCAAGACGTTAGCTTGACTTCAAGACTGTGGGACGGGGTAGTACTCACACAGGGCTGAGCTTCCTCAGGACCTTGTCCTTGTCGTTCAGACTTCTGGCGCTCTTCTTGCTACGCAGGCGGCCGATCATGTTTGACGACATGGTGCATGTGTATCACTCGGAAGATGGAAGAAGGTTTAAGTCTTTACGGATCAGCGAATCGAGATCTTTAACTATAAAGCTCCAGAAGCATGGACATAACAAATTTATATAAAGGTTATTAAAATAGAATAGTCTACCACTGGCAGATGGTGACACGCTCGGTTGGCTTCATGGTGAACTGGCAAGGTTGTTTAGCCAATCAGCTAGTCCTGTTCCGTTGGTCGTCGTGGCCCTTGTTCGTGACGGTGGCGCTAGCGCGGTCGTGATTGAGCTGATTTATTCCGTCGGGCGTCCGCGGGCACCAAGTCCAGTCGCTTCTCGGCACCTTTGATTGAGGCTGAGGGCGTCGCTTTACCCTACGAGGCTACGCATCGTTCGCACTCGGATAAAGTTGCCTAGACTGTTTCAGGGTTTGTTCGATCAGTTCATCTGAACATCTTCATTCCCAGAGCTGATTGGTGGACTCTGGCTTCATCATCTCCTTTGCGGGTAAGATATCTGCAATTGACAGTCCGGTCAGATCACAGTAAAGCTCAAGTACAAACATCCACACGCGTCCGATCACAAGTCATATTATTGTCTGTAAGCAGACGTCATCTTGAGGTTGACGGTGACTTTGCTAGGGGTAGGGTCGCAACTCGACATTCCGGGCAGCCGCAAACCCGCGGGGCCGGCTCCGGTCGGTCACTAGCGTCACCGGTACAGGGTTTAAATACGAATGACATAAACTGACAAGTAGCCGCACATTGGAATAAGCCCTGTTCTCATGCTCAAAGATTGATGTTCGGCGCTTCGTTGCCCAGTCGGAGTCTGTTCTGTGGCAGCTGTGATCATGCCCTCACTTGTTCAGGTCGGACCCACTGGCGATCAAATGTCTACTGGAGCTTTGACAAGGTCGAACAGAACACAATTATTTGCAGTTCAGAACCGTGTAAATGTAATGACACCTTGCTCTGATTCAGCGCCTCCTCCTTGACCAACGGCCAGTGAAGTCTGTGAGCTTCTGCCCCCGATCAAACGTGTTCGGCTGTGCCAATAAACAGTGATCTACCGCTCGAATGCGACACGCCAGGACTGTCAGACGGCCTGCATTCAGAAATGCAGAAACCTTGTGTGATAATTATCCGCGAGTGAAGTGTTTTCCAGTGTTGGTGCAGATGTGATTACAGCTTACTGTTAATAACTGCCCTCTTTCTAGCAATTCAGACAAAATTAAAAATACGTATTTACATATATAATGCCTTTAAGAGGCCGTGGACTGGAGCTATGGACTCCACGGTCAGTTAGAGCAGCCACTCTACAGAGTATAAAGCCAGTATCTGTACTGCACAGATCTTTCTCCGCCATAATTGCAAACATACAAGATTAGGGAGAGCAGTTAGAATCCAAGACTCCAAGAACTAAATAGACTACATAACCATCATGTGCATTATGTATCCGCAGGAAGGGCAGTGCGCCTGCGGCGCCATATGTATTTTCCCAGCAGAATGGAAAACCTGCTTAAAAGGCGAGAATCTTGCGAATTCGGTCAAGTGTCCCGAGCTTAAGAGGCTACCACCTAGTATCATCCTATAGGAGTGTGTAAAATGCAAGAAGGCCAAGGAAAAGAAGAAGGAAGACACAGAGTCATAAAACTTATCTCAGATCATACCTGCAGGACATATGCCTCCAGTTTTCTACACGAGAACATTTCATAGTTTTGGGATGTTAAATGAAACACCAGTTATCCGGAGCCTACTCGAGTTCGTATTTGGATCAATCAAACCAATTCCAATTAAATTAAAACCACTCTAGGCCGTTATGAGTATGTGGTGATAAATCACAGATTCACAGTGTTTAATTACTTTACTGTCAGCCATTGAGATGCCTTTTTTAGAAATGAATAGATAGTACTCAGAAGGGGCCATGATCGATACTTGTGGATTTCGTGACCAGGGAGAGTGGCCGCCTTTCAGAGTATAAATTGGGCAGCTTCATTCACCATCGAACCCTTCCCGAAGATAACTAGAACCTTCCAAGAGAATTTCAAATCAAGAGTAAGAACAAAAGTCGGTTAACAGTAGACAAAACATACAATATTGATGTGTATCATGACACCTTGGGAGGGGCGTTTCAAGTGTGGCGCGACAAAGGTACTCCCTATAAAATGGAGGATTTGCTCGAACGATACCCCATTTCTCAACACATCGAAATGCTTTGGGTTTTATAGAGACGATACTCAAGTTTTTGCATGGGTATGTTTGACATGTTGAAAGTCCATGGGGAAGAAGAAACAGGGGACAAGATCATGGATTTGACAGATACTTCCAGGGGAGAATCGGTAAATGGCTTCTCGGTGTCGCAAGCACCTATCTGTTATCTGGTGGCGACAGAAAGTGAAAGACGGGGATGGACTTTGGGCTCTAAGAATCACGAACAGTCATCGTTTCGGACAATCATTGCAACAGCAATACGTGAGTATGTGCCACTGTATAATCTCGGTTAGCGTCCTTCTAACAGTGAACACGAAAGTGAAGACCACTTTGGTGTATAAGATACACATCACTGGCCGCCAACTGACTGTTGATTAAATATCAACCCCCAAGCCCAACACACAAATTCTCACGACAGGAACCAACATACCGACGGCTTGCCCAACACACAGCTAACATGTGCCGGCCGGATGAGACTATCAAGATATGTCGTTGCAAATATAGGGAGACGCAAAAACAATGGGAACGTTGTCACATAGCCCACCAGCTCGGACTAAAAGACAAAGACTTGGGCACTTGCCCTCAACTCAGAAAGGGAAGACATACACTGCAGGGATGTAAATGCATGGATTGCCGATATGCAGACGCAAATAATCGCGGGCTTGACCACGAAAGTATACTGCCGCAAGTCAGTGGGTAGAATTTGACAATGCCCGAAATGTTGCTGTTCGCTAAGAGGCACTTTCAAATAACAGGAAATCGCAATGTATACTAAAAAGAGTTGATCTCTCACCGCCTGTAAGATCTGTGACTAAAGCCTTTGCAATCGGCGTGAAATATGAAGCATTAAGCGTACAGCCTGTCGGCAAGCACAACTGGCTCATAAGGACCGCGGGTCAGAAGAGTAGAGCTTTGCTACGAAATGTGAAAGTCAGAGGCCCCATGTGATGATATTGGCTTGCGTGAGATGGTTCGATGAGTTACGTACAGTGAGTGATGCTTCGGTCATCCGAACAGTCAAGGCACTCAATGCAACTACTGCCGTACCTTCACAGCATCGAAGCCAGCCCGAAAGACTGAGATTGAAGGAGTTAATGTATCACTTGTGTTGTATTTATAAGAGTATCACTTTGAGTTAAAAGATTCAGTGGCTAATACTCTAGATCTTAAAAAAGTATGTTATGGTACATCTGAATTTATTTGTAAGTTACTTGTTTGAGATATCTTGGCAGTATAGCAACAGTTTAATAAATGCTCAACGATGCAATCCCGCCTTATCTCATGAGTACATCCAGCCTTGGAGTTGGGACAACGCACACGCAAGCCTCCAATCGTCTCCATAACGCCCTTGGCAAACCTTGTTCTGCTTGCGTGAATCCTCCTTCTATCCAGGGGACAGCACTGGCACGTCCTGTGATGCCTTTGTATACACTCCAGACAGAATAGATGTCCGCAGGGTATGATCACAGGAGTTACAAAAATGCCAATGCATATCGGACAGACCAGCCGATCCTTGATGTCGCCCGTGTATTCAAGGCTGCCAAAGTCTACAAGATTGTTTACATCTTGTTCTGTTATACAGTGGCGCTTTGCCTCACGAGAAACAAGACATTCTACAGGCCATTCGATATCAGCCGGTTGAGCTGGACGTGTCAGCTGCGGGGCGCCGGTGATTTTTTTTCTATCCATTTTATCCTTACAAATTGCTCCCCAGTGAACGGTCGTATTTTCTTCAGCACTGAATAAGTCGTGAATCAAAAGGTTGGTGTTGCGCTGAGGCCTTTGCTGTTGGTGACTGGGCATATCTGCCTACTGGACACGCCTAATAAATGAGGGGAGGATAGATCGTCATTTGAAAAATGCCATATGGTGTAACCGGTAATGTCAGGAATTTGGGGGGAAATGTGAAAATTGGGTTTGATCTTATGGACGAATTGAGGGATCGGCAGGGTCACGCCACGTTGGAAAAAGAGAGTCAGGGTAATTATGCGGGGACCTGTCACCGGATCGACCCGGGGCTACATCATTATGAGCGCTACATTACAGTCATCTGTCGTCTGTTTTGGGTAAGACATTCGTTTTTATTTCCTGCGAAAGCTGCCAACTTCCAAGTTTTCCAACACCTGTGTATGCAAGTAGATTACAGCACGTGGAAATACCAGTGCTGGCTATTATTCCAAAGCAGCACCTTGTTACTTCGAGCGTTATTTCTGTAAGAACTAGAAATATCTACTTATCTGGTGCTTTGTAGTCTAGTGTTGGAGTGTCTATCACGCTGTCGCTTAATTCCCGCAGCCAACCGAGCTTTTCGAACCCTGAGAACCTGTGGAATTGACAGAAATGGAGAAGTTACATAAATGGCCCGCAGGAGCTCACTATTGGCTGGTTAAGTTTGACGAGCTACGCTACTGCGGGTGGTGTCAAGCCAACCGTGTCCCACTAAGTCCAGGGGCTTCGCGAAACCTGTAATATCCGTTGTCCATCTCTGAGACGGGCGTAATTCTATATACCCGCTGGCTCGAGCCGGGGGGAGGGGGTCAACTAAGCCAGCTTACAGTACATACTTCATGTGTTTTCCTTCGACTTACCAATGAAATCCAGCCGATCCCAGCTAAACTCTGCTCGCGTACCCATCGCACCAACCATAAGAGGCCGGAGATGCTCCTGTTCCCCGACGGCAATCAGCCACTGTGGAGTGCAATATCATATCCAGCAGATACAGAGTACATTCGCTTGTAGTCCCTTTACAGCACACTGACTGAAGAGGGCACACACGCATGCTATACCCACCAAGGTGACATCATACAAGACGAGTTAGGATTGTGGAGGTACTGTAACGGATGCTGGACCCTGGCGATACAGACCTCGATAACCACCAAATTAGATAAACACTGCTCGATTCCCAGATCTCTCCCCGTTCATCAAGATCGCCACACAATTCATACAATGTGCCATTCACTCACATCAATGACTATCCCATGTCGCTCTCCATTAGTTGAGCCAATAGATGCGACTATTCGATGTACACGCCCTCGTTGTCAGCAGCGATGTGTGTCCCGCACACGAGCCAAATCCTCATCCAACTCTCCCACGAGAACATCAGAACATGAGCGTTCACACCTAAGAGTAAGGAGAATTCACCAAACCTATGTACCAATGCTTACAAGGTCAGTTTAGCGGCCAATCATCGGAATGCGTTGGCCATCCACTCGGCAATGTCGCTGTATTCCAGACCTCAGCCATAGCCTCAGCCTTGACGAACGAGACCGAGTCCCTTCGCGGAAAATGCCATACCGACGCGCCATGCTATCTAAATGAAGACCTAGAAACATCACATAGCATGCGGCACACAGACAAGGCCATGAGCAAGCCAGAAGGTCTTGGACGCCCGCACAAGAAACCCAGACGCCAAAGCCATCCGCCAAAGCACCAACGGCAGGACTTGGGATTCTGGCAGACGAGGTTACACCAGCCCATCAACATGTCATGCATGTCCTGCCGGACAGAACAGACACCACGATGGCGCGAGGGACCAGCAGGACCTCGAACGCTGTGCAATTTCTGCGGTCTAATATACGCGAAACGACAGCAGAAATACCACGATGCACCATCTAGCCACTGCTTTAGCTCTGACTAGTTTCTTTTCAGGCTTGGAATATGTTCTCCGGTTAATAATGAGCGCCCGGGGACTGCACACGATTAATTGATTGAATGCTTGGGCGGGTTTGTTTATGATATCACTAGGGAGCAAAAAGCAAAGGGTAGGAAAAAGGAATTTCAGGTCTCTTTGCACATATGAGTTATCAAAAGGCAACAATGTAAAATATCGAGATACAAGATCAAGTACTGTGCCTGCGAAGTGTTTGCGTTGCATGTCTCGAATTTAGGCACGTACCAAGGTCAAAGCAACGAAGATTGAAAACAGAGTGCCCCTGTAATTCAACCCCTGTAACTGTGCGGCCGGTGTGTTCCTCAACGCAAATAGTTAAAATAGTAGTTAAAAAGTAGAAGAAACGTTGAAAAACAGCTCATATGTATTAGATAGTAGAGCGATACAATCAAAAGACTTATTTTCTAAACAGTACCAAGGTGTTCAATGCAAGAAGAAAACACCCACTACAGACCTGAATAAACAAACGGGGTATGAGTTGTACGTACATATTCAAGGGTCTAGGGGTTTTAGGGGTCCGAGGGTCCATGCATCTCAGGGTCTCAGTGAAAGTCACTAGACAAGGGTGCACGGAGCGTAGTCCCCGCCAACCAACCAGACAAGCGTAGGAAGCGGAGAGGCCCCGACGCCCCCGGCGGAACTTCAGGGGCCCCATATCCCTCTTGCGAATCCATGAGTTGAGAATGACGAAATGGCTTTTTTTTTTTCCGTGGCTTACTTTGTCTTAGCCTGGCAGCGGGGGAAGAAAAACAGGATTCTCTTGCTTGGGCAATAATAAGGTAGCGCTGCGTGCGGAACAGCTCACATTTCCGGTCTGTGGTGCAATATTTGTTTTGAGACAGGCGAATCATCGTATCGTGGACCTCGGCGGTAAAATCGGGCTTGTGATTGATTACCCGGCCCGTGTGGCGAATGCCTTTTTGCAAGGTCAATCGATGTTGAGGGAGAATTGCCACAGTCGTCGGATGGCATTTCCATCGGTTGACCATGGGCATGATCGGTGAAACGCGCGGGAGCGCCTAGAAAGCGCCTGAGGACAAAGTCGGGCAGTGTTCTAGACCGCCAAAGACCTTGGGACCTAGACCTTTTGTCCATCCTTTTTGGCATGGTCCATCTCTATCAGTGGCCAATAATCTCTTGCAATCGACCCCGCGTCCGGGTGGCAAGGCCCAACGTTAACAGGCGTCAAATCCCTATCGTTGATCCTTTTTCCCTGGGTTTCCGCATCCCCTTCCTTGCCCCAAGTTTGATGATACTGTACCTATCGTCAGGCGACAGAATATGTCGGGTGCCAGGGATGCACCAATGTCTGAGTACAGTCGCGAGAATGAGACCTCACGGTACGTTTTTTTCAGAGAAATATTATGCTGTTTTCTGGGATGCGCTACTCATCATGGTTCCACAGATACGATGAGTTGCTGCGCACAACGTGTAGGCCCCTCAGTCAGATCAGCGCTGCCGGACCTGAAAAGTCACCGGATCTTGTCCTCACTAGTCTCGCCCAGCTCGCAACTTGTCAGACCAACACTGAGCGCTCCTTTGTCTCTCTATTCGATGAGAAGAATCAATACATAGTCGCCGAAGCAACACCCTCCACGTCGCTTCTAAACAGCTCACCGTTGCACAACAGTGATGACAATCTCTTACTCTGCGGGACCTACATCCCCCGTGCCGATGGGGCCTGTCACTATGCTCTACGTGCTACCGAGGAAGCACTGGATGCTTCTTCCTCACAGGAGCTGCCGGTAATTGTTGTTCAAGACCTGGCCGCTGACGCAAGGTTTGCAGCGAGTCCCAATTGCCGTCCAGGCAGCTTCGCCAGGTTCTACGCCTCTGTGCCAATACGATCTCCTCGTGGTATCAACATTGGTGTCTTGTGCGTTATGAACTCTACGCCTGGTGGTGACTGGGAGGACAAACACTCAAATGTCATGCGGGGCTTGTCGCAGACTATCATGGATCATCTCGAGGGTAACCGAATTAAGCATTCATTAAAGCGCAGCACCGCGATGAGCCTTGGGCTGCAGAGATTCACTGAGAGGGCGTTGAATTCACCAGTTCGGAGATCGCATCTCGGCTCAGAACCTGATGCAAGCGAAACCCCAACACAACACGATAATGAACATTTCTCCGCTACAGACTCTATTCCTTTGGAGACCCCGGAATACCAACGCAAGAATCATCCGTCTCCGAATCCATTTCTTATCGCCGCCACCATTATTAAAGAAGCTCTCCATGCAGATAACTGCGCCTTTTTCAGCGGAGACTCTCGGGACCTTCATCTAGTCCATTCACCAGAAACAGAAACTCAGTATGACTTCTCCCTCGACGCCTCTTGTCTGAATCCAGCCGTCTACGCAGGCATCAATGATACCCCCACCGCCACCAAATTCCAACCCTCTTGCCAATTGCTTGGAACTTCCAATGCCCTCGGCTCCAACTACACGAAGGACGCCAACAATATTTCACAAGCGTTTCTTTCTCACATGCTTCAACAATACCCCGAAGGCTGCATATTTGACTTTGATGCACAAGAGCTATTCACACATGACACAAAGACCTTTACCTCTGCTTCAGAAGAACAATCAAGTGTCTTCCCTAGAAACGAACAGCATAGCTACGAACAACGAGAACTTCAGAGGGCTTTCGACGGAGCCGGATATGTAGCATTCATACCTATCTGGGATCCCCTCAAGGGCCTGGTTTCCATCGGCGGGTTTGCGTGGTCAAAGGTACTGCGGCGTGAGTCCGACAGAGACAGCGAATTGCCCTTCTTCAGGGCACTAGGCATACTGGCAGCATCCGAGGCCTTCCAAATAGAAACCCTGGCAGCCAACAAGGCCAAGTCAGATGTTCTGGGCTCGATATCCCACGAACTGCGCTCTCCACTCCACGGAATCACGCTTGGCCTTGAACTGCTAAACGACTCTGGCTTAGGTGCAGCACAGCAGAACATAGCTCACTTGATCGGCACATGCTGCCGTACCCTCCTTGACACGACAGAGCATCTGCTGGACTTTACAAAGGTCAATCAGTTGGTGGGATCAGATACGATGAACGACGGCCGTTCGGAGGGTTCCACAATCAGCACTGCGCCCTCGAATCGGGAGCAGATCATGAATCAAACCGTCCGCCTGGACCAAATCGCTGAAGATGTAGTAGAGAGCGTTTATGCTGGCCACAGCTATCAGCACGCATCGATCGCTCACATCTTTAATTCTTCTAATAGCCGAACGAGTGCCGATGTCAGCGCCATTCGACGGATGGACTCCATAGAAGCCGCAGAGGCAAAGGCCATTAATCAGAGGAACCGACCACAAGATGGTGTCGTGTCCGTCTTTCTACTCTACGATCCAACGCTCTCCTGGAGCTTCCAAACGTCAGCCGGTGCGATCCGCCGAATTATCATGAACCTTTTTGGAAACTCGCTCAAGTACACATACGAAGGCTTCATCAAGGTCACAATGGCACAATCGCAACCAGAAGATGCAATGGGAGGAGAACGCGTGATCGAACTGGTGGTTGAAGATACAGGTCGGGGAATCAGCGAGGACTTTCTTCGCAATAACATCTTCAAACCTTTCTCTCAAGAGGATCAATTATCCAGTGGGACAGGGTTGGGGCTAAGTTTCGTTCAGAGGATGACGTACCAGCTTGGCGGCACAATATCCATCAGCAGCCAAGTCGACGTTGGCACCAAAGTCACAGTGTCGATACCCATGCTGCAAGGCACAAGCTCTCCAGCATCCGAATTTGCGTTCTACACAGAGAGCCCATGCCACGGTCTACGCGCCAGACTAACCGACCTGCTTCCGAGTCCCGGGACTGCTCTTCAGCATGAGTCTATGACTTGTCAAGCCTTGATGAATGACCTTTGCTTTGAACATCTTGGCATGGTATCGGACTCGACACCAGAGGTGGAGCGGCTAGCTCCAGATATCGTTGTCGTGCAGGACACATCAACGAGAAACATTTCGGAACTAGCGCAGTCATGGCCCGACGCACCGGTGCTGGTGGTTTGCAACAACGCACTTGTCGTTCAAAGATATGAGTCAGCACACGTATCAACTGGACACGATAGATTATGTGATTATATTGCGCAACCGTGAGTAGTGTCTAATTACACAATGCTCGTCTTTACTAACTCATTTTAAGGCTCACTCCGAACAAGCTAGGAAGGGCAATCTCAAGTGCCATCACCCTCTGGGCCGAGACAGAAGACAGCCCGCGCAGCACAGGAACAATACCACTTCCCACGCCCTCAGACACGGTATCATGCAGCCAACCGCCAACACCCGCCATAGAGAGTCCCCTGGGCGGTCTTGTCCCAGCCCAAGACTACTTCCAGACCCCACAGTTCCTCCTAGTAGAGGACAACCCCATAAACCTCAAGATGCTGACTCATTTCATGAGGAAGCTCCAAAAGCCGTGCCGCACCGCGGTAAATGGACAGGAAGCGGTGAATGCATATAAAGAGACGCCAGGGCAGTTCAAGTGTGTACTCATGGATATATCGATGCCGGTGATGGACGGTCTAGAGGCTACGCGACAGATACGAGCGTTTGAGCGATACAGTGGAATAGCTGCATCTAAGATCGTGGCTATTACGGGCCTTGGGTCTGAGAGTACGCGGGAGGAAGCAACTAGAAGTGGTGTCGATGTTTTTATCACAAAAGCCGTCAAGTTGCGTGAGCTAGAAGTAGTCATTCATAGTTGAGGTGGAGAATTGCTCTACAAGTGACATTTTCTAGGAATTTGCCTAGGCTAACTCGAGTAAATAGGGGGGAGAGAGTCCGTCGATTCCAGTGGTTTGAAAGAACTCGGCAAGGGCTCAGATGGATGATCACAAGTATCATGGTGAGGTACTAATGTCTACACTTTGTAATGAAATCTTAGTCGTGCTGCAGATCTAGCTTGTCTTTCCATGGAGCCTCGCAGATATAGAAGATATCTGATTTCAGAGATTATTTAAGAGCTATAGTTAATGAATACAAATAAATTATTAATTAAGTATAGTATGTTATAGAGTTTAATGTAAGTGGGCAATTATTTTTATGCTTTACTGCCTAGAACGAAATTGACAGCCTGTGATGCGAACACTCTTAGAATTCGGGATTATAAGAAGCAAGTGGGGGACAAGAAGAAAAAGGTACCATAAGTCAGGGGCAGAGTTTACCAGGTGAAAGACGTCTTGCTATTCCCAGCAGCATAGTCATCAGTTAGACGAGACATCATAACCTGAAATGCAAGTTCATTCGACTTCACAAGTCAACGTGTCTGTGATGAACTCTCGAGAGTCAGCTGAATCACTGAAGCATGGACTTGCAAGCTCCTTTACTAGGTATCATCCTCCATTGAGTATATTTCGCTCTTAATTGTACATACCACCGATCCTATGATTCAGGAAATTCTAAGCCTGCTTTGACGTGAGCTCAAGTCATGCTGATTGATGCCCTGGGAAGCAGCACATCAGTCGCTGGAAATCATGACAAGTCATCATCCGAATTCAATGAAGTCAGCAGTTGTACAATACTTAATACTTGCGAGAACTCTAACTTGACCAGTGATCGAGTAGGGGAAGCGAATCGTGATGTATAATTACCGCTCCCCAAACTAAGACAACAAGTCCACCCGCACGAGACCCAGCAACAACTAAATATCGAGCATTCAATGTAGACTATAACGACTACTAATAAACCAAGACTATGTGCAAGATAAAGGACTTCACCTATATATGTGGCTGCAGTGCCCCAAGGACTGAGCAGAAAGTGGAACAATGTGGACAAAGTCATGGCATTCCTCAGAAATGCCCTATGCGATACCCTTCTCTGAAAACTCATAGCAAGTGATTGTGCGGCTTGTGCAAAGAAGAAACAGGAGGCGGCGAAGAAGTCTTAGGCTCTTAGCTTGAGATAGAGTCCAATTGAGTTTACCTCAGTTCACTGTATGGGTCCTTTAGTTTGCGAAATGCTAGTAAAGCACCGCGAAAAATGAGATGTGATGTGTCGAGATGGCTGACAAGATAATAGGAGTTGCGATTGACGAGAATTGCAACGGGAGCAGTTACTGCAGGGGTCATAGTATACCCCTATCAGATGATCTACAAGGATGCTGATGTTAACTTGTTTGACCGTTTCATTTGTTCGATCTGTAATCTTGATGTAATCTTGGAGAATCCTTGGTAGGATAGATGCTTTCATACGACCGAGAGAGCCAGAGACCGAGGCCAAGGATACAGGGGAAGAACTCACATCAAAGTCCTTGACAACATCCAGGAGAATAAAAATTGCAGTCGATGCAGACTTTGGAGACATGCTGAGCTGGAATTTCAGTTCCGTTACATCTCATACGGATACACAATGTCAAAACAACGTGGTTCTGAAGCTCCCGGCTGATGTCACGATTGGTACCATTTCGCAGATGCTCTGGTCTCCACATGACATCAAGTCTCATGATAAGGATCGCCAATACAAGTTCGATAGAAAGGGGAATGCCGCAGCCAACCCGCACGGTGATCAGCGACATGTCTGTAAAGAACATCCGGTAAGACATGATGCTGAGTACTGCGAGGGGTCTGAGATGGGGCACAGATGTATCATGTTTCACGGTTTTTTGTAAGTGGTAGACTCCCTTGTCGCTAAGGCTAGCTACAGAGGACTGTCTCTCAATGCTCTTGGGTCCCAATGGCAGCTTAATCAGTCACATACGACCATACCTGCAGTAGAATACGGGATCCCGTCCGCTCTCCCATAGTCAAGCCTGCAAGGGGCGGATTAGTAGTTGGGTCGGTGACGACCAGCGAATCCCCGCTGTTGTATGTTTTTTGCACTCTCTGTGAATTGATCTCTGTTTGTTTTGCCTGTTCTGTTGGCTGTAGAAGATGTGTTGTGGCTGACTGACGGTCTGGGCTGCTGGGTTGGTTGCGGGGTCGAGTCACGGACTGGGCAAATCGGGTGGAAAGACTGGCAGGGATTTGTTTGCGAAAACTTTGAATGGACTGCAAAGTCTGGGGTGAAATGATGTGGCCTTCCCTGTGCCTGTTTTGGTGTGAGGTTTTCTTGGTGAGGTCAAGGGAACGGTCAACCATGAAGGACCCCCACTCACAATCCTAACGGAACATTTCTCAGTGTTGCAAACAGTTACTGCATTGTTCTTTATCTACGCTCAAAGCGCGCTTTACGCGATGTCGTGGACTATGGTGAATTATTTGACAGTTAACTGGATCAGATGAAATTGGCATACTTCATCTCCGCTAAAGTCAGAGTTTGTACTCAGGAGATCCCCCCTTCCAGATCCCATATCCCCAACATCCTTATGCATTCTCACTCTCAGCAAGCACCATCTTCTTCTTGTCTCGCTTATCGCCACAGCGTCCCTTCTTGCAACCTTCACATAGGTCTTCTCGGTGGTTCGACTTGCGGTCAACCTTGATCGTAGGCGGTATAGCATCAATCCCGCTCTACCTCTTGATGTAGAATGCCACTCGATCTGCGTAGGCCAGCTTATTGAGCTTAGCGCGGGTAGGCTTCTCGCATTGACTGCATTGCTGATGGTAGACCTGGACGTTGTACTGGCTCCCTTCGTACTCTCGGATCCTGATGGCGATACTGTTACTGAACCAGGAGCGTCTGCAATTGCGTTTGCGGCAGGCGAACTCTCCGATGACCTTGGTGTCATGGACTCTCTTGATCCCAACCTTCTGATCGTCCTGTCGGAAGGTATACTCAAGCCCATCTTCCTCGAGATTCTCTGCCACGTGCTTGTGGTGTTCGGGGTACATGGAAGACTTCGGTTCTTCTTCGTTCACGACCGCGTTGACTTCTTTGTTCGGGACTGCGTTGGCTTCTTCGTTCGGTACGGCGTTGCTCGTTTGGTTTGCTGGTTGTTTTACCCACTCCAGGAGGCCAGAGAACTGGGCGGCGACCTTCTCTAGCATATCGCTTGTTATTTCGTTGGCCATGGTGATTAGGGCAGAGGATCCGAAGAGTTGGTTAGAGTTGTACAGGTGCAAGACAGGAAGCTTGGGCGCGTGACTAACTTCGCGATGAATGAAATCAGAAGAAAAGAGAAGAGAGCGATACGAAGACGGAAATCTCTGTGCAAGAGGTCGGCAGTTGAGAGAGGAAGAATGAAAGAAGCCAAGTTCAGAGAAGAAGAGGGGCTTGAAGCTCGGGGGCGGATGAGGAGAGAAAAACATCGCGCATCTTGACCTGCCGCCCTCTGAGTGCCACCATGAATCATGGGCTCCTGGCCACTGGCTGCCAGCTGTAAGAGTCATAAAACTTCAAGCGCTGCATGTAGCCTATGATTGGCCGGGTGAAAGACACATCGGTGCCTCGGAATGCTCTCCAAACAAACCATTGATCTTGATTGCGTATGTCAAATGATCGATGTCGTCTCCAGCGTAATTAACATGCAGTACCGGTGGAGACTTCTTTCTCTCGGTCACTGTTGGCTTTGCATCAATAACGTCCAACGGTTGTTAACATCTTATCGGCCAGCCTCTTGCCTCGGCAATCACCGACAACTACCTCGCACGATCTAAAAGATAAGAAGAAAACAAAGACGCAGAGGTAGTTTCGTTACCAATACTCATTCGCTATCCCTCTCGCCTTCGTTGCAACTGTATCGCACCTCGCCTTTGCTTCATATGGAGGATCTCTGCCTGCGTATTCCTCATCCCCGTTCAGTCGAGGAACAGGATTGCTCGCTTCAACAACCCCACCAGATCTGGAACCTTCAACGGGGAACTTTCCTTTTTAACTTTGTTCCGAACCGCTCTAAGCTTTTTGTTTCGGAAACCCCGGGGGTTGGGATCATGCGCACTTTCGGGGGATGCCAGGATCTCAAATACCGTTTGGACTGTCGGTCGTGCTAAAAGGCAGCCCTGCGATGAATTCCCCCTGGATATGATTCCAAAAGAACTCACAGCACAACGTTGATGGGGTTCGCCATTTGCCCCTGGACTTGGAGATGATGTGAACAGTCTGGCCGTGGTTCGCGGGGCCGAGTGAAGACGAAAGGCATGATGGTCAGATTAGGTGGCTCGACACCATCGTTCCCAACGAGAAAGGGTTTTTCGGTACAAGATCCTGCCAGCTCACAAGCAGCCAAAGTGGGTGGGCTGTCAAGAGTAGCGCTTACTTATTGGTCCCCGCTGATGCCTGCTCAGCCTTGCAACACACTCATAAAACGCACAGCTCTCCCCGCGACAGACAGCACTCGATCCCTAGAAAGCCCAACATTCTCCAGTAGCAAAGAAATTCAACATGGGCGCTACATTCTCTCAGCTCTGGGTCCCGTCGCCAATCACAGTTGGCTTGATTGGTCTTCGCTCAGCAGGAAAAACGACCATCGTGCATAAACTGAGCGGAAACTCAGATCCGGTGATGCCATCCATCGAGAGTGAGTCTCCTTCTGTCAGCAATTGACGTCACAACACTGACATCAATAGCTGTTGAGATCACACCGGTGTTTCAGGGAACCCAACAGTTCAAGCTATTCGACTACGCCGGAAACCCGCACTGGAGACCTTGCTGGAGAAGTTTCATGTCCAGACTACAAGCCGTTGTGTGTGTCATCGACAGCACAGATAGGGATGCGCTACAGGAAGCGAAAATGGAATTGGTTGGGTTGTTGAAGGAAGATATGCTTGAGCAGCAGCCATTTCTGGTGCTTGCTAACAAGCAGGATGATCTGGTGAGAGAAGCATCTTGACAGGTGTCATCTTGGGGTCTGACATCAGACAGAAAGCCATGAGCGTCGCGGGATTGATTGAATATCTCGATATACAGAAACATCTTGACAGGCCATCGAAATGCGTCAGTACCAGCTTTACATCGCACTTTCAAACTGATGCTAACGCGGAATTTATAGCGCGTTCAGTCTACGAGCGCCTTGACCGGGGAAGGACTGGGTGCGGGTCTGGAATGGGTGCGAGACGTTTTGAGAGAGCATCGCAACTGATGCATCTCACTATGATACTATTATTGAGGATCTGCCTCCAGCCTCATCATTCAGAGAAGCGCACGATGTTGTGATCCCGCGGTATCGTTACGCGACCGCGCTCACACGATAAGATCCGGAACCACTTTTCCCCGAGCCTATCAGATGCATTTGTCAGCTAGTCTCGAAGATCAGCCCACCAAATGCCGCTGATGCCGACAAGCCTCATCAACACAAAGCTTGTTCCCAGTGTATCATTGATCGCCCTTGACGTCGCAAAAATGGCCGAGCACCCTTCATTCACCCTCGCAGGTCTCCGTAAGTCGTCCCACGATCTCCCACTGTAACATGGACCCCAATTGACCATCCTTCACCCGCAGTGGCCGCTGGCGGTACAGCTGGTTACATCCGCACTCGCTCAACTCCTTCTCTCGTCGCCGGCGTCGGTCTCGGTGTCTCATACGCATATGCTGGTACGTGTTTCCCCCCCCTTCATCTGATCTCAGCACTCACAAGACGCAGGCTATCTCCTCAAGAACAACAAGGACTACGGATCTGAGCTTGCTCTCGCCAACAGTGTCCTCTTGACCGGCTCTGCTGTGCCCAGAATCATCAAGACCGGTGGCCGAGCTCCTGTGCCGCTTCTTCTTGGTGCTGCTGGTGGACTTGCGACGTACTACTACCAGAAGAAGTTCCGTGAGTTTCGGTACGGCGTATAAGAACGCTGAGAGTTGGTGGGCTGATGGAGGATTGGCAAAAGAGCAATGTCAGATTGTAAAATACTGTAAGATATAGATAATCTGTCCCATGGAATTATGTAGTTAGGTGATATCTAAGAGACATTGGATAGCTGGAACTGAACAGAATTCGTGATACTCGCGGTGGATATTGAGCAATATGACTTGGAATTACCAATAGAGTCCTCCGATACGATCTGTGAGCTCCGGTATCAGCAAGGGCCTGTGCGATATGGGTATCGCATCCTCATCCTTTAGGTAGAGCTTGACTTGACCATGCTCCTCAATATCCCAAGAGCGTGCATTCAGATGGCTTAACCCCCACCTTCAGGGAGGAAGAAAGCATCAGACCTTGATTCAGGGTGTCAAAATTAAGCTAGCAACTAGTCCCTTAAGTTTAGGCTAGATTTGCCTAAACATTTTCATCATTCAGGGACAGAGTCCTGAGTTTTCTTTCCTTCCCTAGCCCCCGCCAACCAAAAATAGCTCAGTGATTTCCAGAGCTCACACTAACCCAAACAAGTAGTTGTAGGTCTTGGCATTTCATATCAGCTTAGTAACTCCCTAAATGTTCTTCTCTCCGGTCGTTCGACCTCCTGCTTCCCACATCACAAGATCATTACAAAGAAGCAAAAATGCCACGAGACTTTCAATTTGTCACCGTCTCTAACCCAACTGAGCCTGTCTCCCAGCATGTCCGGAGCTTAACTCACTCCCATGCAGTTCGACAGAGACATGCCAAGGAGAGAAGACTACGGATGCAGAAACATCAGGAGGACATGGCTAGAAATGCGGAGAATACTTCGTTGAACAAGGTTCTTGGGTATGGCCATGATCCATTTGCCTCGCTTCCAAAACAACTCTTGTCTCATGAGAACTTTCTTCTTGATCACTGTATGTTCGTCATCTTCATTTACAAATTATGCCCATGCACTAACAACACTCTAAAGATATCCGCGTTGTGGTTCCATATAACGTTAAGACATGTCGACTTTTTGACCAGATGAACGACCATGTAGGACATGTAATGCGCGATTGGGTCGGTCTCGCCATAACAGACAGTGATCTTCTCTGCTCCATCATCCTCCTCGGCGCATGCCGCCATATCATTAGCAACAACCCCAACTCTGGTTTGATGCAGGCCGCACTACAGTACAAGTACAGCGGCCTCAAGGCACTGCGCCATGCCGTTAGTGGCGCTTCACCGATCCTTAGTGCGGTGACTATTGCAAAAGCTTGTGCTATGGCTTTAGACGAGGTGAGCTCTTTGAGTCTGTGCTCTATGACGAGGTTTGTTCTGATATTTGAGTAGGTCAGCTATGGGGAAGCTGTTGTTGCGAGGCAACATATTCAGGGTGTGTTTGCGATGATAGAAGCGGCGGAGGGTTCGCAGTGTCTTGATGGGACTGGGCTGCTGAAGCGCATGTATCTTAGATTCCTCGAGATGCGGGAGATTCCAGGGCTGCAGTTACCAAAGGGGATTGCTTACTCCAGCCACTGCTGGTAAGGCACAACAAAACATATGATCCAATTCCTTGCGTAAACTTATGTCTATAATACATATAATGACAAGATTTGTCTTTCTCTACAATTGGTGGTCATTGTTAGTGTCCACTTTGCCAAGCCTTAGGACTTCCTTTTTCAGTAGAGAGTGCCGAAACCCAGAATATGACCGCAACACATGTCCGTTCGGGCCATTTACAAGATAATTTCTGTTCTTTTGGCTTCGGTGAAAACATTTGATTCATTATGAAGCATCTGTTGGTTTGTAAGCTCGAGAGATGAGCCTTGACATCCGGCGGCTATCATGTTCCTCGTCGACTCTTGGGAAACTATATATATGTACATCGATACACTACTTGAACTCGTCCATCTCAAAGCCATAACTCACATACCATTCTCATTCTCAATACGCCATACTTAACAATGTCTTCACCTCCGGCTGCCATCCCCACCGGATCATGGGTCCTTGTCACCGGCGCCACAGGCTTTGTCGCCAGCCACGTTACTCGTCAACTTCTCCAACGCGGCTACAAAGTCCGAGGCACAGTCCGCGATCAAGCCAAAGCCCAATGGCTCATTGACGATCACTTCAAGTCTTACGCTGACAGTGGCTTCTACGAGCTCGTTACTGTTCCTGACCTGTCTGCCACTGGAGCTTTTGACGAGGCAGTAAAAGGTGTCTCGGCCGTTGCTCACATCGCAAGTGTTCTCAACTTTGATCCTAACCCCAAGAATGTCGTTCCCCAGACTGTCGCGGGAGTAACCTCTGTCCTTGAAAGTGCAGCCAAAGAGTCATCTGTCACCCGCTTCGTTTTCACTAGCTCCATCGTCGCAGCTGTTTTCCCTACCGCTGACCAAGATGGTGTCGTCGACCGCAATTCATGGAACGAATTCGCTGTCAAAGAGGCATGGGCTCCGCCGCCGTACGAACCCTCGCGTGCAATGCTCGTCTATGCGGCAAGCAAGGTCGCTGCAGAGCAAGCCCTGTGGAAATATGTCAACGAGAACAAGCCTCACTTTACGACTAATGTTGTCAGCCCGTCTGGTATCTTGGGCGAACCGCTCCATGAGAGACATGCCTCTTCATACGGAAACTGGATTTATTCTCTCTTCATCGAGAAGAGGCAGATGATTGACACGTTCCAAACTGGTAAGCCTATCCATCAGCCAACTGCTCCGCAACACACTAACATTCGATCACTAAGCTTTCTTTGTTGATGTCCAGGACGTTGCCCTCATCCACGTCGCTGCCATTCTTGATCCCGAAGTCAAGGATGCGCGTCTCCAGACGTGGGGCCACAAAGCTCACTGGAACGATTTCTTGCCCATTCTGCGAGAGCTTCGACCGCAGAGGAAGTTTATCGATGACTACCCTGAGACGTTCTATCTCAAGCTCTCGACTGATCAATCTGAGTCTGTTGCTCTTTTGAAGAAGTGGGCTGGTCAGCAAGACTGGAAGCCACTCAGGCAGATTATTACCGAGGCCATCAATAACCCCTACTGGGAGACTGAGTAGGAACATGTCGAAACGCGGCGGGACTTCTCGGTCGTAAGAACCTAATAATTACAATTTTACAAGAGATTAGATTGAAATAAGAATTTTTATAGAATTTTGTAACTAGTCCAACTACGTATGAGGTGTCGTGCAATTTGTTTAGGACCTTTCAAGGAAGTCAAGCTATTTTGCGCTATCCATAAACACTGAGCTTTTTTTGACTCATGATTTAAGATAGTTCACAGTCAAAATACGAAATGTAACAAATTACAAAGTAGGAAGTGTAGGCATGTGACCTGCATCGCTTGAGAATAGAATCATCCATCTACTACCGGGTAGTCCGGTTAGACGACAGAATAAGGCAGTCATTGACGCTAATCTTTTAACAGTAACATATGCCAAAAACGACGGTATCGGCTATTATACTAACGCACCTGACCGCTTATTATCTCTATTGAGCTGTCATCAGCGCCTAAGATTACCAACCCCATTGCGTCATCAATGATACAGTGCCATTGAAGTCAAATAAACTCTACAGAGGGATCTACCGATCACTCCAGAACCTTGTACTGCAAGATGAAAGTTTCCGAAGCCCTGGGCCAGACTTTGATGACAGTCATCACATCAGTTGCATTTGCACATGTTCTTTCTACCAATTCGCAAATCGGGCAGTTCAATCGTTGGATTGAAACCCCGCATTTGACTACCCAAGCTAACGATGCCAACGCACAAATGCACGAACGCGTAACGGGCGACGCCATTACTGGCAAGGAAGCCGATGAACTTTGTTAATGGTGTATAGGTACCAGCCCAAGGTTCTGATTCTCAGCCTTGGCTTCTCACCCACGCCCGTTTTGCCGCCATGTTCCTCAACAGTGGCTTCACCCATCTCATCTTTATCTCCATCACCATGTCAATATCCCAAGCAAAACACCACACAGCAACAGCCAAGCACACATTCCCGCACCGAAACATCACAAGGCTCATCTCCCATCCAACGTCATCCTCGGAAACACAGATAAACCATTCCCTCCGTCGGACTCTGTCCCTACCCTGCCTCAACCCCGCAACTCCAACGGAAAACCGGACCAATCTTGTGGACTTTAGCTCCTCTAATTGGTCACGTCGGACAAGCTAATTCGTCCAGCCACCAAACACTCATCGTCATGACTGCCAAACTAGGCTGTGAACTATCGAAATGGCATCTTCCAAGCCTTTTTTCTGAACCATGTTTAGTTTCGGGGGGGCACGGTTGGCGGAAGCCTCGGCTCGGCGTCATACGTAATGTGATGTAGAATTGAGTTAAAAAGACTCCTCTCCGCCATTGCTCGAATGTTTACTCCGTAGACTGGTGTCAATTACATCATACTTCACCATGACTCTTCATCGTCTCCTCACCCTTTTGCTAGGCCTCACTGCTGCTGCTCAAGGCCATATTTACAAACGAGCTGTCTCATCCGAACCTCTTCCGCCCAGTGAAGATCCTTGGTACAGAGCTCCAGAAGGCTATGAGAATAAAGAGCCCGGCACTGTTCTCCGTCTGCGCCCTGCACCGGGAAATTTGACCCGCATCACTGGAAATAGCTCTGCGACGTATAATATTCTGTACCGCACGACAGACAGCCAGTATAAGCCAACATGGGCCGTCACGACGCTCTTTGTGCCTAAGCTTGGGGCCAATAGCACTGCTGCAACGCTGTTCAACCAGAGCGCTCTGCTCTCGTACCAAGTTCCCTACGATTCAGCAGATGTGGATGCTAGTCCAAGTTACGCGGTTTACTCCGCAGATGGTGTCAGCAGTCTCGAGCTTTTCAACGCTGCTCTAGGTCTTGGCGTGTTTCTCAGCGTTCCTGACTACGAAGGACCTCTTGCGTCGTTCACAGCAGGTGTCATCT
Source organism: Fusarium pseudocircinatum (assembly GCA_013396035.1). Lineage (NCBI taxonomy): Eukaryota > Fungi > Ascomycota > Sordariomycetes > Hypocreales > Nectriaceae > Fusarium > Fusarium pseudocircinatum. Next base: position 26,894 of record JAAOAS010000151.1, read on the forward strand.
CCGGCCACGCGACTCTTGATTCAATTCGTGCTGTTCTCTCTCTCGGTCTTGGCCTGAACACGACAAACCCTCGCGTTGCGCTTTGGGGATATTCTGGCGGCGCGTTGGCTAGTGAATGGGCTTCTGAACTTGCTGTGCAGTATGCGCCTGATCTTGAAGACACAGTCGTTGGTGCTGCGCTTGGTGGCTTGACACCCAACGTCACCGCTGTCCTAAATGCTATTTCCGGCAAAGACGCTGCTGGCCTTGCGCCAAGCTCTATCCTCGGATTGACGAGTCAGTACCCTGACGTACAGAAGTATGTCCTCTCACAGTTGAAGACATCTGGAGAAAACAACAAGACTGCCTTCCTAGCTGCCGAGAACTACACCCTCGCTGAAGCAGGCGCTGCATTTGCAGGAACTAATATCTTCGACTTCTTTAAGGACGGCGACAAACTATTCCGTGATCCCCGAGTCCAACGCATCATCAACCGCGATGGAATAATGGGCTATCACGGTGTTCCCCAATGGCCCATCTTTGCGTACCAGGGCGTTCACGACGAGATCAGCCCAATTGCCAACACAGATAAGCTCATTGAGAGATACTGCGGCATCGGCGCTAATATCCTGTATCAACGAAATACTGTTGGCACGCACTCGCAGAACTTTGTGCTTAATGCTGCTACGGCTATTCAGTGGTTGGCTACTGTTTTGACGGGGCAGTATGATAAGGCGTACAAAACGGAGGGATGTACTATCCAGAATGTGACGAGGAATAGCACTGCTCTTCCGTTGAGGAAGAGAGGTATGCCTATGAGGGTTTATGATTTGTGGTGATAGGCCATGACAAGTTATGATGTTTGGATCTGGTACTGATATGACGGAGTTCTGGGTTGAGATCGATTGGGCGCTCTACATAATACCGTATAATATTCGATCAGTATATATATAAATGTTATTTCTATTTTGGGACTCTGTACACTACCTGTAACTACCATCAAGAAGCTGCCAGATGCTGAAGAATAATTAGTACTCTAATGGTTCTGACATGCACCCTTACCAGGCATGAAACACAACAGCAACAGCAAGAACCGCAACAAGATAAGGCCCAAGAACCCCCATCGAGACCCTCATAAGCTTCGCCATAAGCCGCTCCATATCCTCACTATGAGTCTTCCGATCATTAACTCTCGGAAACTCAACGTCTGGTATATCCTTCCCCAGGAACTCACACAGGGGTCCCCAGCCGTCACCAAGCGAATACTCGATTCGTCTCTCCTTCGGCACAGCTTCCCGAACCTTGCTATAAAATTCCTCATACGTCTTTCTTGCTATATCAGGCGTAATGGCCTCCACAGAGTACTCATTCACATAGAAGAAACCAGCCAGAATTTTCCTCATGGCATGTAAAGCCCGAAAACGCAAAACGTACCAGGTAAGGAACTTCTGAAGCCAAGTTGCTTCAAACACAGAGACCAAGATCTCAGAGTGAAACGAAGGCCACCAATCTTCAAATTTCCGTTGGACAATAACAACCTTTGCATCGGGATACACCTTGATAAGCTCCAAGGTAAACGTCGACGCTATATCTGTGGCGACATCATAAGCACCCCATAAACTCTCCCAATCTTCTGTTGTGAACGGTGAACGAGGACCCTTGTGAGCGTAGTCTGGAAGATGGCTGAGGTGAGGAAAGGTAGCTTCCGCTGCTTGCTCGAGTTTCCCCCAGGGTACATGCCATTCGTTGTGTAGAGCGTGATGGGCTTTGTAGCCGAGGATACGGTATGCTGCGGCCATAGAAGCAGTTCCGGTGCGGTAAAGACCTGCGTGGATGACTTTTAGGCCGTCGTTTGGCGGGTTGGTCATGGTCATGAGGGACCCCATTCTGACCCAGTAAGAGAAATGAAGTTGAAGCTGAGAGGTGTATAGGGCTGAAACGATGATGGACCTAGTGGGTGGAGATTCTATCGTAGCCTTAATGAAGATTCGGTATCGATTTAGGTAGTCGGGCTTATTTAAGATTATGAGTACAGAGTATGCAGTTGATACTCGGACGAACTTCGAAACATATCACTTCCGTCGGAATACACGCCCGTCGGAAACGTCACCTATGAATTAAAACCCTCATTCAAATGACTACGTGTTCTTTGTAGCTGTGTACCGTTTCTCAGCGCCGTTCCCCCGCAACGTGTAACGCGCCGGGTTCCCATACGAACAAGGTTTTCGGCATATCACATAAGGTTTCAATATCATTTTCTATCTTGTTACCGCAGCAATAGCACCCCATGTTTGCTATCATCTAAGGAAAAGGTTAAACAGAATATAAATTTGAGATATATAGAGTAAGATCTGGTAAATTGATATGGCTGGCCTGGACTCTTTATTCCAGGTTACACGGATGTAAAAGGCCTCGGTAGTACAAGCTAAAGAGGGGTTAAGCACACGGTATCTGAGTTCTAGAAAAAACCGCATAAAAAGACCTCAAGAACTATTCATTGGACATTTTACTATAAGCTGTTCCAAGAAACCACGGCTTGAATGGTGATCGGGACGTTGCTATCACGATCTCGGACCCCCCGGCAGAGGAAGGAGAATCTCCACTTACGAGTAACAACATGTAACTACACGATCCCGTGTATAATTCAAGTACTAACTGGTAATGAAGAAAGTCTATCTAAAGAAATATTCGTTCTGAAATGTGAAATAGTAGGATCTCAACTTCTTAAGGCACAGAACTCGATATACGTGAGCTGCAGCCAGGGCATTCATTAATACTTAAAGCTTATAATATATCAGCAATACATATCAATCTTATATACTAAGAAATCCTATTTGACTTTGGTTTTTAAAAGTCAATATAAATATATTTATATATTTATATATAGCCTTAATAACCCAAGTGTTGATTATCTGTGTTATTCCTTAACTTATGTTCTTAGTTATACTATATTATCT